>MU204210.1:1154615-1196187 GCA_017309775.1 Paedocypris sp. Pulau Singkep
TTGGGTTCCGGGCAGCAGAAAATCGCAGCAGTGGCTAATTTCTTTGGCTACTACTGCATTGGACTTCCTCTCTCCATCTCTCTCATGTTTGCTGCTAAGCTAGACGTTGTCGGTTGGTTTTCCTTCCTCTTTTACCATATTAAATTGAATAAAAATGCCTTTCTTCATATGCGGCCATCGCGCAAGACTGTTCCATGATCAAATAACACAAGCGGACCCAGCACAGGTCCCTGTGGAATGACCCTTCAGTCCAAGTGTATACACTATTAGTGCATTAATTACATAAATACATGCTACATTAAATAATTACATAATTAGTTTACACTAATGTGTATCTGATGAAAAAATTGTTTCAGACAGTTTTTATTGTGCATGGAATTTCTTAAGAGCATCTCTGCTTAAGATGACTAATTTTGGACTAAAACAAAACTGAGTTTTGTCAAAAGACTCAAAAGTCTCAAAAGTCAAAAGACTCAAAAATGACTAAAAGTAAATTAAAAATCTTTGTCAAAATGAACACTGATCTATAGCAGTGGATATGATACGCTCTCACATTTCCACAGGCTTTTGGTTGGGTCTCCTCATCTGTGTCTTTGTACAGTCCAGCTTCTTCATTGGTGTCATTTTTAAACTCAACTGGGAGAGACTGACTAAAGAGGTGAGTTGAGCTTATAACAAAATGGCAGTTTAAGTGTGTTGAAAAAAAAAGAGCTTTGAAATGCCTTAAATGTTTAATATTACGTAAGGTTACGTTGACATTTTCTAAGTGTGGGTGCTCATTGCTCAAACCATATTTTTTACCAGTACTAAAACCTTGAAGTTCGTAAACTTCCCGTAACTGTCTCTTTGCTCACATGCCACGTCCCTTTACGACATCCTAAGGTTCTTCTGTACTCTGTCAAAATGATGTTTTTCTCACTTGGAACCGGCTAATCTGGTACAGTTTGTTAGGTCTACAGTCACCCTATCTTTTCTCTTCTGAATTGGTATTAAATTGGTCTAATTGGTCAGCAAAAGCCAGAAGTGGCCGGCCATTTTGAGAACCAGATGTATTTCGGGCAGTAACAAATGAGTTTGTTTTGAAACTACGTACCGTAATTAGACGATCATAAGCATCCATTTTTCAATTTTTAGAAGATCCAAAGCTTTGGGGGGTGGTTATATGCGCATAATTCAAATATGAGTGTGTGTGTGTGTGCGTGTGTGTGTGTGTGTGTGTAAGGGGCAATTTTTCCATATTTTAAGTCAAGAGAAGTAACACATTAAACAATGGAAATGCAAAGCAGTTATTATTTAATTCATGCTTATTTAAGAAGCAGATAAGTACTTAAAAGTGTCTAAAAAACACTTGAAGTAATAAAAATAATGGTAATTAAATACAATGACATGGCAAATTCTCTGTTTGCGAGGAAACTAGTCCGGGCAGAACGAAAATCTGAATACGCCCATCAATGGACATAGCAAATGAAATAATAAAATGTAACCTATAATAATAATAATAATAAAAATATTTAATCAAATTATTTTTGTAGTCACATGGCTATACATACATTGCTTTTTAACGTCTAATAATATTTAACGTCTATGGAAGCCCGTTTCCGCCGCTAAAATAATAAATAAATAAAAGTATTCTGACTTTATATGGGAACAGGCCTCGATAAACGTCGATAAATATAATTCAAACTTTTTTTTTTACCTAAAATCCAAGTAAAAGAGTCTAACAAGATAAGTTTGTTAAAAGTGTTGTTTAGAGAAGTACTTAACAACAAGTCAAAACAGCAAGAAAGTATGGAGGTGCTTTTGTTCGCATATTAATGAAACGTTTATATTGTGCCTGAAAAAGCAAGGGGATTGTGCTAATATTTGCTTAAATATGGCAATTATTTGTTTGTAGCTTTTTTTATTCTATTGTAATTTGTTTATAACTGGCTTTTATGATTTGCAACTATGTTTGTTGCAGATTAAAGCAGATTACACTTACAACAATACAAATATATAATACAAACACACACTGGATATTAATGACCAGTTTGTTAATTAAAGATTGTTTAGATTCAAATTTTGATCAGCATCTTTTTTTGTGTTTACTGATTATCAAAAGTTTGATGAGCGTGTCATTTGTACCACTGCAGGCGGTACGACAGGCCAGAAAGAATAAAACCTCCACCCTGACATCTCCTGAAAATCTCACAAATGAGCTTCTCGCCGGTCCTTCAGGAAGCCACAGAGGGGTTAGTCTCTAGGACTTGTTGTGTGGGCATCCGATCTCTAAGCTTGATCTTCTGTGATGGTGGACAGGAAGCTCCAGGAGAAGAGGAATCCCCCCCGGTGCTGCTGTCGGGGTCTCAGCTGGTCCTCAGGAGAGGACTGACCACCCTCACCGCTCTTCTCATTCTGGCCACCGGGATCATCGTCCATCTCCTCGTGCCCCTACCAGACGTTTCTCACGGCCTGGACTCAAACTCCACCCTGAACTTCACCACTCCAGTCCCACTTGTGGTCTCAACCTTCTAATAATGAGACTTTGCTCCAAAGCGACTGGCTCCACAACTCTGGTCCACAGAGAAACATCTTCTTAAATCTTCTGACCATCGCCTGGATTGGAAAGATCTAGTTCCGGTCCTTTTCTTCCCATTGTTTCAAAGGTTGCTGCAGTGGAGATCGTCGTGTTAATGTGTATTTGTACAGATTACACTGAACTTCCCAAGTCCTCCAGAAAATAAACGTTTACCATGTTGGTTTATGTATTAGTCCCTTATGAAAGTGTTTCTGGAAACATGACTGATCATTTACGGACGTCCACGACACAATTAATCCTTGAATCCACCGACGTTCACGATTTTTTAGGTGTGTGTGTGTGTGTTGGTTTATTTTATATATTGATGTACTGTATTTCTATTTGCACATAGACATACATATATGTATTATATATAATGTTACAAGTTATATATATATATATATATATATATATACGTATATACAGTATATACATTTATTAATACATAGTATTGGTAAATATTTATCAATAGTACATATTTTCCAAAATGTATATGATTTATTATAGTTCATATTGTACTTTTTAAATATTTGTTAATTGTAATTTTATTATTACATTTGTAACATTTTATTACAATGTGTTAATTATAATTTGTTTATGTATGTAATTATATTTTGTTTATTCATATTATAAATACAGAATTTTAATTTAAAATAAATGTACATGTAATATTAACAAATATGTGTTATTTTTACATTATAGATTTTAAATAATATACAGTATATATAATTTTGATATAAAAAAGGCAATTATATTATCTTATTGATTTTATCTATATTAATAAACATATAACAATTCACTAGTGTGTGTGTGTGTGTGTGTGTGTGTCTGTTATCTAACAACAATCATGACCCTTTGTATTCTCCAGCTGAAATTAAGCCTTTCATTAATACCATGTCATTCATTCCCAAATACGAATAGGGATCAGAATAGTTTTGGATGATTTTATTCCCACGTGTTCCACGTTTCTCACTCTAGATGAGGTTAATAAACAAGAAATGCAAAAAAGAAAAGTCAGTGTGAGTGGAGCAGGAGTCGGCAATGAATTTGGGACAAGGGTCCGCAGCTTTAGGGGGTCTCAATCTCACACTCTTTCTTTGCTCTTCAAAACCGAGAGGAGGTAGAAATCCATCAATACGTCTCCAGTTCTCAACGCGCAACTGTTTTAAACGCTTTTCGGCATCCACTCATGCAAATGTGGCCGTTAATCAGCGGGAAAGTTGATTTAAGGACGAACTGATTGATGTTGAGAAGTCTGGTGTCACCTTTTGCCAGTGTCCTCCTCCCATCCTGTGGATTAAATCAAAGCTTCTCATTGTTTTCCACTCGGTTAATGGATAAGCTTCGGCAGGAGCAGATGCAGATTGGAAGATCAAGCAGCAGTGGACGGGCCCCTCGCAGTCTGTGAAGCAAACTTTGGAATTCTTTGGAAGCAGAAGTGAGAAGACCATGGAGGTCTCCAGACCCAGAGGAGATGTTCTGTCGACGGAGCCCAGTGCCAAGCTGTTTTGTTGCGGATTTGTCAGACGCTGCATCCCTCTGGCTTACAGAGAAGAGCTGTACCACATCCTGAGGATGACCGGACCCCTGGTAAGGGACCCCAACACGCCGTCTCCCATCACACACAGAGTAGCACACTGAATAACCTGAGAATTGTTGCTGGGATTGGACAGAACATGAGAATCAAAGTCCTTAAATTACTATGGATTTTTTAACACATTTTCTTATCCATATTTAAAAAATCAAGCATTTGCCTAACCCATATTTAATATGCTGTATTAATACGCTAATACTGTAAATTAATATGCCAAAATTACTGTATTTACTCGGTGCATTTTTCCCTAACATTTCAAGTTCAAAGTGGGAGGCTCGACTTATAAGCGAGGTCTACCGAAATAAATAAATATTTTACTCACAGTGCGCAGATATTTCTCTCTTTCTCGCAATAATACACAACAGTGACACAGACATCGTAATTACATGAACATTTATTATAAGGATTACATAGATATTTTAAAAAAACGACAGGTCTTAAACAGAATACCGACATTTCCTATGTGAAGTTAGCGAGTCGACTTATAAGGGAGTAAATATGGTACATTTTATCATTTCTTCTTCTAAAGTTCATTGCTTCCAAATTTGTCTAGAACAAGGAAATGACTTGACATGACTTGCTTTTCCCCCCAAATTAATTATTTTTAATTATTATTAATTCATATTTTCAACATTGAAAGTGTACATGTGCAGAGGTAATGAAATAAAGTTAACACCCAATCAAAAGTGGACAATCTTATAAGTCTAGTAGATATTTTACTATATAATAATTACATTATCCATCCATAATATAGAATAGTAAATGCATAAGTCTTATAATTTCTTAAATTATTTACAGTTACAGTAGTGCACTTCTAACCAGTACATGTGATACAGAAACTGTTAAATTATGAATATACGTCTCTACTATTTAATCAGTAAGAATAGTTTACAATGTATTATGCATGTCCTAAATGTTAGAGAGAGAGAGTGTGTGTGTGTGTGCTAGACCAGTGCACCCATTTTGCTTCTTTTCAGTGAATTGAAATGAACTAAATATAGAGTTGAACAAAATATAAAGTTTACAAACAATACAATTTGCTCACATAATGGTGAAACGTGACAAAAACCTTCCAAATGTTCAAACGTGTGTTTATTATTCAGCGCTATGAAGTTTGACAGATAGGCTTGTGTCGGCTTCTCTGCGTTTATTTCGGAAGCACGGCCAGACTTTCATCTTTATTTGCGTGAAATATTTCTTTGTGTTGTTAGCTCGTCTGCCGGTTCCTGAATTTCCTCCTTTTGTTCGTGGTGACAATGTTCTGCGGCCGTCTGGGGAACACGGTGCTGGCGGGTTACGCAATGGCCTCGGCTGTGAGTTCAATCAACGTATTTATTTACTCATTTTTAAAACGTATTTGATTCTCATAAGATCTTCGTCTGACTATTTTTTCCAGACGATAAACGTAACCGCCGCGGCGACGGGACTGGGCCTGGCGTTGGCGTGCGACACACTGGTATCACAGGTCAGTTTCTGCTTGTTCTCCTGGTGGATAAAGAGTTAAACATGCAATGTGAAGGTCACATGTTCAAATCCCTGCCTAGCGAGCTGCCCACTGCTCCGGCCTAGTGTGGCTTTGCTATGGAATTAGATTAGTGCCAAAAATATCAAACATAAATTTCTAATAAACATACAAAAATGCTTCACATTTACGTTTGGTTTTGTATTTTTTACGCTTGCAAATATGTTTGTTTTTTTATTTTTTGCTCGCAACATTCATATTTTTGTTTGAAACTTTTTTTTTTCGCTTCGTATTTTTCGTTCGTTTTTTAATCGTTCGTTTTTCGTTTGGAGTTCTGGCCCAAGTTTCACGTGGAGGGGGTCCTCACTCTGATTGGCTGGTGAGAATCTAATTGACAGCTGCATTCAGGCTGAGATTGTGATTGACTGTAATAGGGGGAGGAGTTTAGCAAGCGCTTAATCACATTCTTAAACACGCTCTCGCCACCTGCACTCGTTAGTTAGTGCGCAGAATTATAAGAGTTGTTAAAACATACGGAACATTTTATCATTATTTTCATTACTAATAATAGTACATTATATTTGTAAGGCGCCTTTCGGGAGCACTGCCCATACGTACATATTTCGATGTGATGTACACATCGTGTACTATTATTCTGAAGCAGTCTGCCACCACAATAATTTAGCAATATTGTGCAAAAATAACACTTAAATCACAGTTTGTTGTGTACTAATAATATTACTAATTCGCAGTTAATGTCAAGGTGTATATTCGCTGAACTCGTCCTACACTTCCTGGTCAAGCAACTGTCCATCACATTCTCACCAGCCAATCAGAGAAGGACCACCCCCACGTGAAACTTGGACCAGAAATCCAAAGCGGAAACAAAAGTTTCAAATGAAAACGTGAAGACTGCAAGCAAAAAAACAAAAAAACAAACGTAAACCTGAAGCATTTTCCGTTCATTTCTTCGAAACTTGATATTTTTGGCACTAATCTGATTCCATAGTTTGCTCGCTTTACTATGTATTGACTTTACGATTTACAATTGGGGCAACTTACAATCCAGGTAGGGAATTAGACTTGAGATTACAGGTTTGATTCCAAGACATTTTCTCACTTACTCACAAAACTTACTCACTTTACTTTACTTTACTTTCCATGATGGTTCTGTCACAGAGTCTGACTCATAGCCGATTCTAGCTTTTATTTTGAAACGTCTGCTTTTATTTTGACACTTTGTGTTTTACTTTGACACTTCCTTTGGTTATGTATATTTTGACACTTTTACTTTGAGATTGTTAAAACTCTGAAAAGCGCCTTACAACTGCTTAGAACTTGAACTTGAACTTCCAGTGTAGGTACCAAATTGACTCGGTTGTAAAATCGACTCGGGATCCCAAGACTAATGATGATGTCACACCCATGGTTACACCAATTGGACCAACCAGGTGTCATCAAGATGTTCTCAGGCTCATCTCGATATTGTTGTTTTCATTTTACGTTTTCCTTTTGAAACCTAAAGTTGTTTGTACTCATAACTGATAGTGCCATTTTTTACATTTTGAGGTGTGTCTGACATTATTATTACTATGTGAGTAAATGTACGACTGTATAGAAAACGTTTATTTATGCTGTTCAGTCTGGTTTAATTTGCCCAAATGTCGGTTTTACATATTGATAACTATAATCAGTCATGTTAATAACTAATAATGTTAATAATTGTTAATGATAAAAAGCAGCATACAAAATTTGGTTGCAAAGGCTATATTTCCCTTTAGAAATTAAGTTTCGCATTCCGCCAAGACCAATGACCATCATACACGTCATCTGCCAACGTGTTTTGTCTAGACCAATCACAGTCTTACATGTCATCGTGCCAACTTACTGCCAATCAAATAGTGTGACGTCATCCTTAGTCGTGGGACACGGAGACGATTTTACACCCAAGTCGTTTTGGTGCCTACACCTACGTTTTGGTGCCTACACCGGATTAGTTCCTCAATCGCGCTCCATCTCCTTTACTGGCCAGCTGTCATCATTTTTGCAATCACGTTGTGTATTTACGCACCTGTATTTGTCATCACCTTTACTAGCCATTTTAAATCTAGCCTTGTCCGTGTTTTTCTATCTTGTCTTGCCTGGATTTTGACCATTGCTCTAGCCTTGTTTCCCGGTTTTTCCTAGCGTTTTTGTCCCGTTCTGATAGTGATCTTGGGCCTGTTCCTGGATTGCCTTTTTTATTCTATTTGTAATGAGTATAATAATGATACATTTTTATTTAATTTTTTTTTTTACTTTATTTTCATGCTGTGTTTAATTCAATTTAAATGTATTTGCATAACTCTCACTCTCTCTTTCAGACTATTATCTGATATAGTATAATATAATAAATAATATAGAAATAATGTGTATATGACAATTAAAATTTGAATTTGATTATTATTTATGTCTTATTAAAAAAAAAATTTACATTGACCAAAGCAAAAATAACTTTTTTGCACATTTTCTCTGCAATAAGCTCTGTGTCTTTTGATTTTTTTCTCTTTATTTCTTTAGTTTTTTTGTTCTTTCTTTCCTCTTTTCTGTCGTTTTGTTCTTTCTTTCTTTCGTTCATTCTTTCTTTCCTTATTTCTTTTCTTCTTTATTTCCTTATTTCTTATTCTTTCCTTCTTTCTTACTTTCCCCTTTTCTTTCCTTAATTCTTTCTTTCTTTCCTTCTTTCTTTCGTTCCTTCTTTCTGCCTAACCACGATGAGGAAAGAAACCCTGTTAACCCTTTACAAACGTCTCGTGTTCCCACGTCCCGTGACACTGGCCAGATCTGACTACATTCTTCACTTGTTCTTAGACCTTTGGGAGCAAGAACCTGCTCCGTGTCGGCATCATCCTTCAAAGAGGCATCCTGATCCTGACTCTCTTCTGTCTGCCCTGCTGGGCTCTGCTGGTCAACACGCGTCCTCTTCTGCTCCTCTTGGGTCAGGACCCGGAGGTTGCCAGGTGAGCAGTTTGCACTTTAGCACACACAGCGATTAACTTTTAACCGCTCGCTGAATGCCTTCAAGCTGCAGATGCCTGACTAGAAACACTCTGCTCTTTCAGAATCGCACAACTGTACGTAGTGGCGTATCTACCCGCCATTCCGGTAGGACGCACCTGACAATGTTCCTTCATTCACTGTAAAAAAAAAAAAACTATTAAAAATCTGAAAAAATCAATGAAAATGTCGAGATAACTTCTAGCTGGAATTGTTAATATTGTATCATTATTATTGTTTTTATAATGTGATAGTTCGCTAAACTTGTACAATTTTAAGTTGTGTCATTGTTGTGTGCCATTGTTGTTTTGTAGAACTTCATTTCAAATGTAGCTATATTGTTTAGAAAAACAATGCTACATTATTAAGGAGAAATAAAATCCATTCCTTCACTACAGCCATTGTAAATTGTCACAATGAATAACGTGAAAAAAAAATACTTCAACTTGACTTTTTAAAACGTGAATAGTTTAAGAAACAGATGTTTTTTGTCTCATTGTTTCTGCTGTCCATCCTCATGAGTTTCTCGATCTTTCAGGCCATGTTTCTCTATCAGCTTCAACTGTCGTATCTTCAGAACCAGGTACTTGATGAGAAATAAGGGAAAAAAGGACAAAATGAGAGTTGTGTGTGTGTAAATATGTCGACGCTGGCTTCTCTTCAGGGAGTTCTCAAGCCTCAGATGTACGCCGCCGCCATTAGCAATGTAGCTAATGTGCTAGTAAACTACGCTCTGCTCTTCTGGTGGGATTTTGGTGTTCAGTGAGTATAATTTGAATCTACCATAATCTGTTTTACATACACTGCGTTATAAAGGGGCAGATTAAAATATTACAGTACTTGACTAATTCCGCTAAAAATGCTAAATGCTAACTTCCTGTATTATAACGTGGTTCTCTTTCAGTGGGTCCGCGGCTGCAAACACCTTCGCTCAGGTTTTTAACTGCATCTCCCTGTTTTGTTTCATCCGATGGCAGAGACTTCATGAGAAAACCTGGGGTGGTGAGTCTTCAATGTATTTCAAACTTTCAAAATATACAATTGTATAAAGATTTTAGGCTCTCCAACTTTGTCTTTTTACTGTTTTTGAACCAATTTGTTTTCAACTAATGAATACAATACATGGATGTCAAGCCAAGACTTATTTAACAACCACGACAAATTTAACATTTTGCTATTATGAATTCATAATTTGATAGTAGACCCAATTATTTACGCAATTTTTGGCACAATAATATACATAAACAAGATTTGTTTCAAGTCTCTGTATTGTGAGATTGTGTTTGCAATTGCTTTCAACTGTTTAAAAAAAATTGTTTCATTTAGCCAAGTCAGTAAATGTAGTTGCAATTCACAAAAAAAACCCCAAAAACATTTACTCCGCTGAAAAAAATGACATATATCTAAATGTTACGTTGTATATGTTATGTATAAAAAAAATACATATATATATATTACTAGTTAACTAGTTAATCGCACTTCCCCAACCAAATTAATCGTGATTAATCACAAATAATAATAATTATTATGTATTAATAATTATTTATTAATACAAATTATTATTAATAAGAATAAGTATATAATCTTGTAATATTGAAGTGTAAAATATAAATTAAGGTAAACTCAACACAAAATAAACTCTTTAAATACTGTAATATACCGTTTTTGACTCAAGAAAACAACGGGTGAGCCGGTTATAATTAAAAACCAAAAGTACATTTTATTGAGAAAAAGTGAACAGATATGTGAGTGAGTGAGTGACTGAGTGAGTGAGGGAGTGTGATTGCTAATATGACCACTACAGACCATATCGAAATTGGTGCCGGGAAAGCCGGAAGTGCGAATAATGACGTTAATAAAAATTGACGCGATTAAACATATTTAATTAATCGCATGAGTTAACGCGTTAACTTTGACCGCCCTTATATATATAAATATATATAGATGTATGTATAAATACATGTATTAAAATACACATTTTTAAATATTAAAAAAAATAATTACATTTGCAATTTTGTCAGCAACCTTCAGTGTCTTGCCCAAGGATTACAATTTGCCTAATTACAATTTGTGCAAACTTTTATTTGAATAACAAATGAAACTAAATAAAACTAAGTGAACTTTTATTTTGAATAACCAAGGCTGGTCGTCCGAGGCCCTGCAGGACTGGGGCCGCTACATGAAGCTGGCCATCCCCAGCACGCTGATGACCTGCTTCGAGTGGTGGATCTATGAAGTCGGTGGATTCCTGGCAGGTAGACGCCGCGCAGCTAGGGGCTCGTGGTCATTTACTGTTTGAATCGGCCTCTCGGTCTCTTCTTTTGGACAGGAATGCTAAGTGAGGTGGACCTGGCTGCTCAGCACGTGGTGATAATGCTGGCGTACATCAACTACATGGTGGGTGAAAGCAAAGGAGCAGTCACAGAGTGCAAAAAGTCAATTCTTGTCAAGCCACAAGATCTTGAATTTACACAATACATCTTTTACTAGCTTAGAATTAAGAGTAAAAGATTGTGTTTCTTGTTTCAAGAAAATAGGACTTGTTTTAAGCGATCTTACCAAGTACAAATGTCTCACCCCATTGGCAGATAATTTTACTTGATTTAAGTCTTTTTTACTCGTTTTGTTTTTCATTTTTTTCACGTGGATTTTTTTGACTGCTTGAAACAAGTCCTATTTTCTTGAAACTAGCAAATTAACCTTTCACTCTTTGTTCTAAACTAGTTAATTTGTCTTGTATTAATCTCTCCCCACAGCAATAAGACTCTTTAACTCAGTAATGCAGCGACACACTTTTGTCACTCAAAATTGCACTTTTTTTTTTTTATTGCATTTATATTTAATTCCGTTTTATTTTTGTCTCGTCACAATGGCACCATTGTTTTTCCACAGTTGTGTTTTTTGCACAAGCTATTTATTGTTGTTTATTTCTTTTTCTCAATTTGCATTTTTGCCTTCACTATTGTCATTGAATTAGTCTTTACTCGTTTCTGTTAAAAACGTCTTTCTTCCTCTGTTTATTGCTGCTGTAGAACACAAACAATTTCTTCTAGTGGGATAAAAAAAAAGTCTATCTTATCTCATATTATCTTATCTTAAAACAAGATTCATTGTGTAATTTCCAGACTTTTTGGCTTTTCAAGAATGCATTTTTTGCAGTGCAGGAGCTTACGAGACATGGGTTTTCAGGTTCGATTGCCAAAGAACATATGTGGTTGTGTCTTGGGTATTATGGGTAAATGCAAAATATATATATAGATAATGCATGCCGACAAATGTACAATCGTTTTAGCTTTAGCGGTGAAGCAATGAGTTTGCAACACCAAAGTCATATGTTTGAATCCCTTAATTAGTACGGCACTGTGTTTGCGACACTAAAGGTTGTGTGTTTGAATCCCAGGGACATTTAAATGGAGATGGAAAACGCATGTAGGATAGCTCTACGTTTCATTTAAAGGATGAAACAATGTGTTTCTGGGTTCGGATCCCAGAAAAAATGTTTTCTATTAAATTGTATTATATTTTAGCTGTTTTATTGTAAAAATGTAGATTATTTTAAATGTGGGTTTGAATCCCTAGTGTACAAATGCAAAAATGGGAAACATGTTAAGAGCAGTCGGGTAGCTATGGTTGTCATTTAAGGAGGTGAAAAAGTCACAAGTTTGAATCCCAGAGAATGTAGCTGTTTTATTGTTGAAATGTAATGCAAATTAATTCACTTTTGATTGAGTGTCTAGTCAATGGAAAGAGAAAAGGCCTGTGGAATTGTGAAACATGGTTGTCATTCAGCTTAATTAGTACGACACTGTGTTTGCGACAGTAAAATTTGCGAAAAGCTGAAATTCAGTGCGATTTAAGTCATTTTTCACAATCGGTTTGAAAAGGTTTTAAAATTTAGTGCAACCTAAATTGATTTTGATAAAGAGTCTGGTAAATCGAAAGGGGAAAAGTGTGTTTAAATGTCATGGTTTTCTTTTTGACTAATTTAGTTTATTATTTGTTTTTTAGCTTTATTTGGTTTATATCATTTTGTTATTTCGCTTAATATGGGTTGTGGGTTTGAATCCCAGCAGTTGTACAAATGCATAAATAGGAGACGCGAGTAATAGTCTGCTGTAATGATATGCAAATCATTGTGGATTAATTTGTCGGCTAAAAGAACATTTGTAGTTTAAACAGCTTTGCAATGTGTTAGCCACACTTAGATCAAAAGACCGAGTCCCTAGGAAGCTTTGTGGTTGTTAAACGGGAAAGAAATGCTAGTCATTTTAGATAAAAGCGTCTTCTAAACGGACACTGAAAGGACCGTGACCAAGGTTTCATAACTAGCCTCATTCCCCGACCATCAGATTCTGCGCACGTCTAAAACTCGCCTCATTAAAATGTGTTTCAAGACTAATTGTTCCCAAACTGCAGATCCCATTAGGAATGCAAGGAGCAGCGTGTGTCCGTGTGGGAAATGCACTGGGAGCTGGAGAAACCGCAGCCGCCATCCTCACCAGCAAGGTGTCGCTCATCAGTGCAGGTCAGTGATGCTGTAGACGCGTCTTTAAAGTCCTTTACACACACGCTTGTGCCTCCAGCCGTCCTAGCGATCATTCAAGGCTTCATCCTGGCCTCCACGAAGACAGTCATCGGCTACATCTTCACGTCGGACCAGTGAGCCATTTTCCCCACACGGCGTTTGTTTGCATGGACACGCTTTGTGAAAACACAGACATGTAGGGGAAATGTCATCAACAACATCTGTGCTTCACTTCCCAGGACCATCATAGAGCTGGTGTCTCATCTGATGAACATCTACTGCCCTCTTCAGTTCTGCAACGGACTTCTGGTGAGATATCAGTGATGCCCAACCTGCGGCCCGTGGGCCAAATGTCTTCTGTGGCCCGCTCTTTTACAATTCTAAATTTGTAATCTAAATTCTAAATCTGAATGTGATTCTAGACTATGTAAGAGACTACATAGTTTGACTGTAATTTTATAATGGAATACTTTTTAATTGTAGATGACCTTCAGAAGCAGCGAAGTAACGCATTACTGTAATAAAGTTTTACAATAAAAAAAAATTACCAGCATTACATTGTAACAGAATTAAACTTGCGGATAATCGCCGTTTAATCCTTTTCTCATGATAAAAGTTAACGTATTCGTTCTGAAATGAGAACGTTTACGTATTTACGTATTCTTTTACGAAATGGCAACATTCAAGTCACTTCACTGTTCAGAAATAAGAACAATAAAGTAATTTGTGAGATACTTGCTGCGGAGAAAATACTGTCGGCCGCTGTCAATAGTAGAGTATCTACTGAAGCACTGACACAGCAATTTTAAGAAGTATTTAGTCAAAAAGTTACTTTTTAGTTGGTAACTAAGTTACTTTTCAGACACAGTAATTAGAAAAGTAATTTAATTACATGTAATTAAATTAAATCAATTAATTAAATTACAAGTAATTTAATTAGTTGTAAAGTAGTTAGTAATTAATTACTGTTTTAAAGTAACTTAGCCAACACTGTTCAGAAGTTTCTGAAGAAAGATCTCTACCAGTGTTTTATCTGTGAACATTCAAAGTTTGAGAAATAACTAGAAATGACTGCGGCATTTATGAACATTTAAAAAAAAACCTTTTTCTGTAATGAAGAGCAAACCCCTAAAGTTTATCATCTTCATTCTAAACTGAGAAAAAATTTGAGTCTAACCTTCAACCAAACGTTATCAAAACTGAAAATGATGTGGAGTTGGACTTGTGTCCAGAGGCTGCTAGTTACGACTACCCACTGCTCCTGTTTTGTGTGTCACTTCATTGTGTGTGTGTGTGTGTGTGTGTGTATGTGTGTGTGTGTGTGTGTGTGTGACTTCACTGGACAGTTGCAAATACAAACCGTCCCTAGTGACCATATTGACATATTGCTCTCCCTTTAAATTTTACTAGCCTTAATTTAAATGGATCTTAATTAGATAAAAAAAATAGATTAAATTAAATGACTATTAATTGTTAGATCCAATTATTGTATTTGTATATTTGTATACAAGGTAGATACTTGTCGTTAACTTTCAAGTTTGGCCCCAAGTTGGGCTCCACTGCTTATGCTAAGCTATGCTAACAGGTTTACTGAAGTCATACTCGTGGTTTATGATCTTTCTTCTTGCAGTGTGTGGGAATGGGGATCCTCATCGGCACAGGGCAGCAGAAGATCGCCGCCATTGCGAATCTCTTCGGCTATTATTGCATTGGCCTCCCAGCATGCTTTGTGCTGATGTTCACAGCCCAGCTACAAGTAGCAGGTTTATCCATAGCGCTTTGTTGAAACTTTACCAGTTTATCGGTGTGTGAAGTGCTAACTTGTCTGCTTCTTTTTCAGGATTCTGGCTCGGCCTCCTCATCGCCTGCTTTCTTCTCGCCATTTTTTTTATTGTTGCTATTTTTAAATTGAACTGGAAGAAAATGACCGAAGAGGTAGGGTGTTTACGCAATCTTTTTTTGTACAGTAAAGTTCCAATTTAGCGTAGATCAAATATACCTCAACTTACGAATGTCTCTACTAACAAAGGTTTCAAGTTACGAAGCGCGCCTTCAATAAAATATTGTCTCTAGTTATGAAATTTGTTTCAAAACACAAATGGTCAAATGTTGTTGCAACAAAATTTTGCCAGACTATTTCTTACCACTAGCATGCAGGAAAATCAGTTTCATACAAAAAACATGCGATCAGAAAACAACAACTAACAAGTAATTGCCATAACCCTGGATCGTAACGGTACAATTATTTGTGTCATTCCCCATCGTTCCTTCTCACTTATCAGTACTTCAGTATGTGTTATGTAATTTAGTACTAATATTTTATCCTTTAATTAAAAAATATTGTCTGAATTTATGGGCACTTGTAACGGATTAGGGCATTTATTGTGTAAAATACGTTTCTACTTATGAAATTTGAACCTTACAAATTGGCTTTCGGAACTAATTAATTTTCTAAGTAGAGGTACTATTTAAAAATATTGTCTGAATTTATAGGCGCTTGTAACAAATTAGGGCATTTATAGTGTAAAATGTGTTTTAACTTGTGAAATTTTAGCTTTACGAATTGGCTTTTGAAACTAACTTTATATATATAATTGTTATTATTATTATTATCATTTATTTATTTTTTACATTGCATTTTACATTCTTCCCCCAATTCTCCACTAGTTTCCCATTCTCTCACCGACACGGCGTCTGATGCTCTAATTTTCGCCAATGCTAAAGTTACCACCAAAAATAACAGTTTATAATTGAATGATTTTTACGCTTTTCTGTTCATTGAGAGAGCTAAATTCCACCATTATAGCCCACGCCAGCATAGACTGTGACGCTTAAATGCAATTGGGATTCGACCCTGTACCTATACCTTCAGAAGTCTCTCTCTCTCTTTGGACATCTTAAATGATCTTCTTTTTCTCATTACTTTTATTCCAATCTCTATTGAATTGAATTGAATTGAAAAATCCTTTATTAGTCCCACAGCGGGGAAATTTCAAAATAGCTAGCTTATGAATATCAATGTTACATACAAATATACTTTATTTAAGGCAATGGATCGAACAGGGAAAAGTGCAAACGGAGCAGCCAATGGAACCGTGACGTCGAACCACCGCAACAGTTTCTACCAAGTGGTCCTGAACGAAGAGGTTTGTAGTTTTAAGTCCTTACCAGATTACCGTGTTTACGTGAATATAAGCACCCCCTGACTTTTCAGGCACAAAATAAAAATTGCAACAAAAAAAACGTAACCATTTTTTTCCATAATTGCGACGTGTCTCCAATTGTTTGTGATGGTCCCTGACTTGAAATATGGAAAAATTTGCGCTTATATTTACGCGCATATTTGGAATTGACGATTATAAGCACCCACGAAATTTTTGATTGTCGGAAATTTGAAATAAAGGGGTGCTGCTTATATTCGCAAAAATATGGTATGTCTTTCAATTTTTCATGTTTTTTTTGTTTTATAATTGGCACTTAGAACTCCAATGGGTACATGGTGGTGAGCTCCCATGATCCCGTGCCGAGCCCTGACCAGGAGCGATCAGAAGCTCCAGGAGAAGAGGAATCCCCCCCGGTGCTGCTGTCGGGGTCTCAGCTGGTCCTCAGGAGGGGACTGACCACCCTCACCGCTCTTCTCATTCTGGCCACCGGGATCATCGTCCACCTCCTCGTGCCCCTACCAGACGTTTCTCACGGCCTGGACTCAAACTCCACCCTGAACTTCACCACGCCCCCTCCCACCTACTCAACACAACTAATTTGACACCAGAAACTTACGTTTTGCTGAAACGCGTGAGCTTTATTTTCGTATTGAAGCGTCGGATAAGCCGCTGGTAGTCGCGTATTTATGCAATTAGCCGGAACGTCACAAAGGCCTCAGCGATATCATTAAAAAGAAGAATTAAAAAAATTGCTTTTATTTCCTATTCATTTTGCACAAGATGTCAGCCTGCTTTCTTCCCGCCATTTTTTTCCTTGTTGCTATTTTTAAATTAAACTGGAAGAAAATGACCGAAGAGGTATGGTGTTTAATTTATTTCTGTACAGTAAAGTTCCAACCTAGCATAGATCAAATACACCTCAACTTACAAATGTCTCTACTAACGAAGGTTTCAAGTTACGAAGCGCGCCGTCCATAAAATATCGCCTCTAGTTACGAAATGTGTTTCAAGACAAAAAAAAAGCCTGCAGGAAGATGATTTTCATACTAAAAAAACATGCGATCAGAAAACATTTATATTAGTACTAATTGTATTAGCACTAATATTTTACAATTTATTCTTAAAATATTGTCTGAATTCATGGGCGCTTGTAATGGATTATCACATTTAGTGTAAAATACATTTCTACTTACGAAATTTTAGCCTTGGAAAAAAGCATGTTCTGTCTGACCATCTTTAGGGATTTGCATTCGATTTCTTCGAACCTTTACTTGGAAAAACCAACACGATTCGTGAAGTTGCTGATGAAGCCACTAAGCTACTTAGCTCTAACTGTAATTACTGTCATTTCTTAGCGGTAATTATAACGCATGTTTTAACAGGACGCTAGACAGAGACGGGCGGTTTAAACCTTCCACACACTGCGTCCCAGACGGATCATCTTAGAAAAGCTTTATTATCAGTGACGTGCCTGTTTATGTACGTGTCATTTCTCAACTGTAATTATAATGCAAGTTATTTGCACTGAAATAGAAAGAGACGCAGAGAAACAAGTGTTTAACCCTCACAGCACCAGACACATTAAAGAGCTGGCAATCTGTCTCTGTCTGTCTGTCTGTCTTCCTGTTTATTCACTATCTATCTATCTATCTATCTATCTATCTATCTATCTATCTATCTATCTATCTATCCATCTATCTGTCTGACAATCTGCCTGTCTTCCTGTTTATTTATCTATCTATCTATCTATCTGTCTGTCTGTCTGTCTGTCTTTCTGTTTATTCACTATCTATCTATCAATCTATCTATCTATCCATCTATCTGTCTGACAATCTGCCTGTCTTCCTGTTTATTCATTATCTATCTATCTATCTGTCTGTCTGACAATCAATCTGTCTGTCTGTCTGACAATCTGTCTGTCTGTCTTCCTGTTTATTCACTATCTATCTATCAATCTATCTATCTGACAATCTGCCTGTCTTCCTGTTTATTCATTAACTATCTATCTGTCTGTCTGACAATCTGTCTGTCTGTTTATTCATTATCTATCTATCTATCTGTCTGACAATCTGCCTGTCTTCCTGTTTATTCATTATCTATCTGTCTGTCTGACAATCAATCTGTCTGTCTGTCTGACAATCTGTCTGTCTGCCTTCCTGTTTATTCACTATCTATCTATCAATCTATCTATCCATCTATCTGTCTGACAATCTGCCTGTCTTCCTGTTTATTCATTATCTATCTGTCTGTCTGACAATCAATCTGTCTGTCTGTCTGACAATCTGTCTGTCTGCCTTCCTGTTTATTCACTATCTATCTATCAATCTATCTATCCATCTATCTGTCTGACAATCTGCCTGTCTTCCTGTTTATTCATTAACTATCTATCTGTCTGTCTGACAATCAATCTGTCTGTCTGTCTGACAATCTGTCTGTCTGCCTTCCTGTTTATTCACTATCTATCTATCAATCTATCTATCCATCTATCTGTCTGACAATCTGCCTGTCTTCCTGTTTATTCATTAACTATCTATCTGTCTGTCTAACAATCAATCTGTCTGTCTGTCTTTCTGTTTATTCACTTATCTATCTATCTGTCTGTCTGACAATCTGTCTTTCTGTTTATTCATTATCTATCTATCTTTCTATCTATCTAACTATCTATCTGTCTGTCTGACAATCAATCTGTCTGTCTGTCTTCCTGCTTATTCATTATCTATCTATCTGTCTGTCTTTCTGTTTATTCACTATCTATCTATCTATCTATCTATCTATCTATCTATCTATCTATCTATCTATCTATCTATCTATCTATCTATCTATCTATCTATCTATCTATCTATCTATCTATCTATCTATCTATCAATCTGTCTGTCTGTCTTCCTGGTTATTCATTATCTATCTGTCTGTCTGTCTGCTATACATCCATCTTTTTTCTGCTTGTTCATTCCCTTATGCTCTGTTCGATAATATCTGTGTGTGTGTGTTCTTTCCACTGTTTCATTCCATTCATTTATACGTTCATACATTGATTTATCATCCATTCATTCATCCAATCGTTCATGTCATTTGTTTTATCTCTCCACATGTTCATCCAATTGATCCAAGATTTATTTGTCTGATTCAGTACGCATTTATCTAGTTTGTTTCTCATGCCAACATTTTATTTATCCGACCGTCCATCCATTCACTCATCTACTATCCATCTCTGCCTCTTCCATCCTTCAGCACCAATATAGTGCTTCCTTTTGTCAAGCTGTCGACTCTTTACACGGCACGAATCTTTATTTGTTTACATCTGATAAAAAAAACATTTTTGTCTGTCTGTCTTTCCTTCTATCTATCTATCTATCTATCTATCTATCTATCTATCTGTCTGTCTGTCTGTCTGTCTGTCTGTCCACTATACATCCATCTTTTTATCTGCTTGTTCTTTCCCTTATGCTCTGTTAGATTAGACTATCTGTTTGTGTGTTCTTTCCACTGTTTCATTCCATTCATTTATATGTTCATACGTTGATTTATCATCCATCCATTCGTTCATGTCATTCTATCTCTCCTTCATCCACATGCTCCTCCAAATGATACAACATCAATTTGTCTGATTCATTACGCATTTATCCATCCAGGCATTTTTTTTCATCATGCCATCATTTTATTTATCCATCCGTCCATCCATTCACCCATCTACTATCCATCTCTGCCTCTTCCATCCTTCAGCAACGATGTAGTGTTTCCTTTTGTCAAGCTGTCGACTCTTTACACAGCAACAGTCTTTATTTGTTTACACCTGAAAAAAACATATTTGTCTGTCTGTCTATCTATCTATCTATCTATCTATCTATCTATCTATCTATCTATCTATCTATCTATCTATCTATCTATCTATCTATCTGTCTGTCTGTCTGTCTGTCTATCTATCTATCTATCTATCTATCTATCTGTCTATCTATTTGTCTATCTATCTGTCCTGTTAGATTACTATCTGTGTGTGTGTTCTTTCCACTGTTTCATTCCATTCATTTATGTTCATACGTTGATTTATCATCCATCCATTCATCCATTCGTTAATGTCATTCTATCTCTCCGTCATCCACATGCTGATTCATTACGCATGTATCCATCCGTGCACTTTCTGTTTGTTTCTCATGCCATCATTTCATTTATCTGTCCGTCACCCATCTACTATCCATCTCTGCCTCTTCCATCCTTTCTCTTCCTTTAGTCAAGCTGTCGACTCTTTACACAGCGCGAATCTTTATTTGTTTACACCTGATATAAAAAAAAAAAACCACACAGCTCCTCTGAGAATCAGTGGCATTTCTCACGATTAATGACTCTGAGCGGCGTTTAATCTGGACTTGGTATCAGCGATCACACGACTGGCCGTCTCGCTGGCTTTGACGTTTACACGCCGCTTTATTTATCGGATGGTTTTATTAGGATTCCAGCCGCTTTTCCACTATTACGCTGACTAAACGCCGCTGGTGTCATGCTTGGCCAGCTTTACACTCGTGACCTTGACCACTACAGTCATGCAGAACTGGACATCAGCCGCTTAGTAAGAGCTTAGTAAGGATTCCTGCCGCGAGTATCACCAGCATCGTGACCAGCGCCACGAGACGCCGCAGAATTAACCTCCTCCACGCCGTCCTGAAGGCCACGTCCACCACCAGCTCTTCTGTGTCCGCACTCACACTCACATTCTCCTCTTCTTCTGGCGAGAGAATCAAAGTGTTAGCCCTCCTGTTATGACCGTTTCGGAGGACAATCAATGATGTGGCCGGTCGATTTGACCCGGGGACTTTTATTATGCTTATAAGTGTCAGGAAACAAAAAGTTCCTCCAAACCGTGTGTGTGTGTGAGAGTGTGTGAGTCTGAGACAGTGGTGTGTATCATGTCTCATTTTTGCAAAGAACAAAATAGTATTTGATCTTTCTGACTCTTTTATCTTCCACATTGTCTGAAGGGTCAAATTGACCTGAACATTTTAACAAAAACATGTAGCGGGCGTTACAAATATGTCAATTGAACCATTTTGTGCTTCTCCTGCTACAAACAGAAGAAGCTTCAAAGTGAAAGAATACTTTTAAGTATTTTATTTTTATTTTTAAACTTTTAACATGGGTCAATTTTAAATGTAATATAAACATGTAGCGTGGTGTTACAAATATGTGAACTGAATCGTTACAATTTTTTAATGATAATTATAACAATATTTAAATAAGCCAAATAAGCCAAGCAGGAGAAGTTTCAAATTAAAAAAATACTTTTAAGCGTCGTGTTTAAGCAAATATAAGCAGCCCCCCTGATTTTTCAGGCACAAAATAAAAATGATGAAAAATGAAAATAATAGTAATTTTTTTTTTACATTTGGTTCAATTACATTAATATTCTCCTAATCATACCATTTTTTATTTAACAAACCCAGCGTGTGACTCGTACCATTTTTATATTATTTTACTTGAATGATAGATAACAATAAGTCGATTCTAGTGATCAGAACTTCATTTCCCAGGAGTCTTTGCACCAGTCCGCGCATGTGCAAAGCAACTGCGGGAGGATTATAAGCACCCACCCATGTTTTTGAGAGTCGAAAATTTGAAAAAAAAAAAGGGGTGCTTATAATCAAGTAAATACGGTATTTAAAAAATATTTCTAATCTTATCTCAAACAGGTCAATTTGACCCGAACATAATAGGAGGATAATGGGAGTGTGATGGGAGCTGGGTGTGTTGGGTTTAAAGAGGATACCTGCGTCCGCTGGTGCTATCTGCAGTCCGGCCCTGATCTGTGCCTGAAGGTCAGCGTTTAGAGTCGTGAGATTCCCTCAAGTGCCTCGCTAAACAGCTTGATCCATTACAAAGTGACCTTTGATGGATCTCTCACCTCTTCCGAGGCTTTTGTCCAGTTCAGCTTGAGCAGAAGGACGACGAGGAGGATGGACTGAAGGAAAACTGATACCAAAAGGCCGGTCCACAGACCTGGAGGCGAGGAGAAGCGTGTGGACCACAGCAGGAATCATTCATTAGATCAACGTTCTTTTCAGCTGGTAGTTTTCAGTTTTTTTGCACTAGGATGTTTTTTTGAGTCGAGAGTTTCTCAGACGCAAGTAAAATTTATAAACAGATTAGCACTTGTGTAAAATTACAGCGGTACATCTATTTGAAACTGTAATAATTCACATTTATCGTAAATCAGTCCCGAGAGGCTTAAACAAAATGTGTGTGTCAACAGTTACGTTCCCTTGTAATTTGCTACTTTTATAACTAGCAAATATACTAACATACTTTTATTCGCTACTTCTGTAATGTAACTCAATCACTAACCCAGTAACTATTTGTGAGAAGTAACTAGTAACATTAACTAATTGTTTTTTTGTTTTTTTAAAGAACACTTGCAACACTTCGTGTGAGTGTACTTTTATGTTTGAAATACATTTGTTCTGTTTTTTCTTTGATTTAAAATTTTTTTAAAGATTACCAAGAATGCTCGTTTTTAAAGATTTATCATAAAATTTCGCAACCACGGAAATTCAGATATTAGTTGAGGAAATCCACTTTTTTTACAGGTACTGATCCTCTACACTGTCACTGGGGTTTCTTCATAACAAATTTTGGCTTTGTTCTGTTCTTTGTTCTACTGATTGACCACATAAAACCGAAAATGAAAATTGAGCAAAAATAAAATCTCACCAACAATTCCCATTTTAGCAGCAAACATCAAGGATATTCCAATGGGAAAGCCGACGCCGTAGTATCCAGCCATGTTACAGATCGCCCCAATCTTCTGCTTGCCCAGACCTCTTATTATACTGCCCCCTGCTGCCTAGGAGACGTAATCACACTCTACTCAATTGAGTCATTTTAGCTCTGATCACTACAGACAGTTGTCACAGTCTTGCACTGCAAAAAAATCCACATGATTTAAGTAAATAAGTAAATTTAAAATTGAGTAAAAAAAAAACGAGTAAAAAAAAAACAAGAAAAATTATCTGCCAATGGTGTGGGAATTTTTTTTTACCTGATAAGACAGCTTAAAACAAGTCCAATTTTCTCGAAACTAGCAAATACATTTTTCACTCTTATTTCTAAGCTAGTTAATTTATGGTATAATTTCGAGATTTTTCGGCTTGTTTTTTGCAGTGTGATCACTACGCAGTCGTCTCAGCCCTGATTACTTCATAACACTGCAAAAAATACATTCTTGTCAAGCCAAAAAGTCTTGAAATTAGGACTTTGAAATCTAAAGACTAAAATCTTATTTTTTTCCATTATAGATAAATCTTAGAACTTAGGGATCTTAGAATGAAGAGTGAAAGTCTAATCTGCTTGTTTAGAGACAATGGGACTAGTTTCAAGCTAGTTTCAAGTAAAATTTACTCACCCCATTGGCAGATCATTGTACTTGCATTTAAGTTTTTTTTTCTCATTTTGAATTTTTTTATTTTTCTCGTGTGAATTTTTGGCAGTGTCGTCTTCTTAGTCGACATGCAACTGATATTTAAATTCAACTTTCAGATCATTGTGTTGCGCTTTTAAGTTAGGCTAAGCTAAGCCTTTTTAAGTTAAGTTTAGCTTAGCTTTGCTATTTACTCACCGCTGCTGTGTCAAGCAGATGAAAGGGAGCGTATAAAACCATCACGGTGCCGACACGCATCCTGATGTCACTGTGAAGAGAAAGAAATCTTACTACTCATTACGTTTCATTCAGTTCTTTTTGGGTTTTACACATAGTTTTGTATGAGGTTTAAAACTATGTGATTAGTGTACAAAAAACTGAACCTACACAAAGCCAATTTTCTACAAAACTGACGGGATTCTCAAGGTGAAATTCGTAATATTCGGGATTCGTAATATTAAAAAAGAAGAGTAAAAGAGAGTAAAAAAACCTGTTGGATCAGTGCAGACCAGGATCAAACCAGGAGATGGAGAGTGAATACGATGAAAAATATAGGTAAAATATATTTCATAATAGAGGTAAACTCACTTGTCATTCGTGAAAATATAAGATATGACATCCCTCGTAGAACCAATGATGGCTGCCGTGAACACCGATATGGAAACTATAAAACATCAATTAGGGCTCTGTAATTTAATATATAAATATAGAGTACGTATACACAGTAAACTGAGTGAAATTCAGCAAGTGAGTTTGTCAATATGTCCACTAGGGACCATATTAAAATTGTGCTCTGCATTAACCATCCAGTGATGTTACACACACACAGTGAAGTGACATATCCACAAACCCGGAGCAGTTTGCAGCCTTAAAACGACAATATTGTTGTGCTCTTATGTGTATTTATGCATTGTTAAAAAGTAGCACATTGTACACATGAGTGTTTGTCTCTTCATACCAGAGTTGTAAAGAGTACTTCAAAGCCACACTTGAGTAAAAGTATGGATACTTTACTGCAAAAATTACTCCATTACAAGTTACAAGTCACCAATTCCCAGAAGACTTGAGTAAAAGTTGTAAAGTATCCAATTTGTATGGAACTTGAGTATTTTTCGGGTACTGAATTGATTCAGGCTCAAAAACACCAAGAAATGAGCAAAAAGAGCAACCACAAATTCACCATCACGTGATTTAGCTCATAATCACCATCCAGTACCTTCAGCATCCTGCAGATGGCATTAATGCCTAGTCTGCCTAAAAAAGTAACCACGCTATGTAGAGAACAGAGTATTTATAGTCAATCACAAATGTAGTCAAGTAGAGAGTAAATGTTGCACATTTCAGATACTCAGTACAAAGCAGCCAAAATACTCAAGTAACATAACGAAGTACATTTACCCAAGTACTTTGCAGCACAAACAGAAGTTCACTCTAATGTATCCTATGTGATTGTTAGATTTAACAAATTGAACAAAAAATTGTTACATTTCTCACGAAAACAGAAAATAATAATTTGTCTAAATCGAGGGACCAGATATTAGTCTTTGGATAAAAGCGTCTGCCAAATGACTGTAAAGTAAAGTAAAGTAAAGTAGTAGTGAAAGGCGGGTGAATTACCTGCACACACCATGGCGATTTTGGCAGAGAGTTTGGCCTGAGCCACGTTTCCTGCTCCCATGGCGTTTCCTACTCGCACGCTGGCGGCGATACTGAACCCTACAGGAAACTGACAACACAGCGTCTAGTCTCGAAAACTATTCTAAAAAAAAAAAAAAAAACAGCGTTCGGACTGTCCACCACATACCATGTAAGCAATGTTAGCCATTCCCAGTACCACAGACTGCGCTCCCAGCTCAACTTCACTGATCAGACCTGCCAAACAATCCAAACCCAAGGTCAAACACAACTAAACGCTCAGACGATTTATCACAGTTAATTTACAGCAGAAATAGTCGGCAATATTTTACCGTTGTTATAGAATCGTTCAACTCAAATTGTTTAGTGTTCTGCAGCCATATTCTATATTACAATATGTGCGTATGTAACATTTGCAGACATCAAAAATTTTAATATATTCAAAAAGTAGATTAATTCACCTATCGTATTTATGCAAATTTAAGCACCCCCCTTTTTTCACACCTCCAAAACTTGGAGTGTGCTTATAATCGCCAATGTCAAATGTCCAAATCACAAATAAACGGAAGCACGTAATTTATTGTAGTCTTATTTTTATGCGAATATCCTATTTATGCGAATATAAGCACCCCTCTGAGTTTTCAGGCATAAATTAAAAAACAAAGATATATTTTTTCTGGTTTAAATATGATAAAATTCTCCTAAAATATTCAATTTTTTCTTTATTCAACAAACCTAACATGTGACTTGTATCATTTTTATATTGTTTTACTTAATAATAAATAATGAAAAGTCGATTCTGGTGATCAGGACTTCATTTCCCAAGATTTGTTGCTCTCCAGTCACTCCAGAGCAATTGTTTCAAGCTCAGGCCTGTTTCAAGCTCTCTGTTTATCTGACGCAATAGCAAAGGATTGTTATCTCTGTGAAGCGACCAAGCGTTTTGATTGTGTCTGTTCCTTGGATTTTTTTACTACATGCTCTTCATTTTCAACCGTTTCTGCGATGACACATTGGACTCGTTTGTAGCCGGTTGCGCTAAGCTAAGCTAGTGATTTGTAGTCTCAGTTTAAAGAAATATAAAATTGTACTGTATTTCGTTTAATCTCTCTCGTTTAGTCGTGTTTCCGTTTATATGTGATTGCTCCTGACTTGAAATCCGAAAAAAATGGGGGCTTATATTTACGTGCATATTTGAAACCGGCAATTATAAGCACCCTCAAGTTATTGAGTGCCTACATTTCGAAAAAAGGGGTGCTTATATTCGTGTAATTATGGTATGTGTGGGTCATTAGATTATTCAATTTTATCCTTTAAAAATAGAGCTGTTTGATATCTAAGAATTGCGCAAGCCACATGAGACTGAAGTTCGGGCCTTTCTGTGTGGAGTTTGCACGTTCTATCTCTTTTGGAACACGTTCTAGAAAAAAGAACAGTCTAAAAAGCAAAAAAACTGTAAATACATATGTAGTTTTGTGTTCCACTGTGTATTTGGTCAACTATCAACCTAGTGTGTCCCAGCTCCCTCTGGCCCAGAAATGGACAAAAGTGGCGTCGAAAATCAACGAATGTGGTGTGGATCTAGTTATTCCTGTCACAATCTACCAAATAATAAATACAGAGCAAACTTTACTCATACGGTACCATGACAAGCATGTGTTTTGCCCAGTCAAACCTGCGAGGAGTCCTCCGATCTCATAAGTCCACCATTCCGCACAAAGCATTAGCATGCTGGGTATGGCTAGATGAATGAATGACTTCCAGTCCAGTAGACAGTCCATTGACCAACCTGCGCACACACACACACACACACACACAGCTTTTGCCAAGGCAATCGCTAATTTTTTTTTAACCATTTGTCAGATTCTTTTTTTTATCTGTGCAGTAGGGAATGTGAATCAGCTTGCCAAAAATGGCGTACATCTTTGGAATTCCACATTATGCATTATAATTGCTTCTCTGCATGGATAGGTCGCCTCTGTGGATAAAGCCGAAGCCGAGGCTCATGTGGACGGCGAATTTAAAGCCATCGTTGTGATAAGGAGTTATAAGTCTGTCGTTGAGATAAGGAGATTCACGTTTTTAATATGGATGAGATTGTGGCCTTTCACACCTTTAAGAAGCCCGGCCAGAAGAACTGTGAAATACTCACGAGTCACTATTAATAATTCACCAGTTATGATTTAAAATGTGTCCATCTCATAGGTTGATCATTAACATTCAATTTGTTCGTTTTAAAATAGATGATTTTGAACTATGACTGGGCCAGGTTTAGACTTTTTTTGAAATATTGGACGTTGCCCTCAAATGTTCGTGTGGAGATTCCATGTCTTGTCATTTTTATTTTTATTTTCATGTGTGAGTTGAATGTAGAGGACCATAAACGTGATTTGATTTGACTTACATGCAACGTCATGACATTGTGTACATTTTATATTTAAATATATTTTGTCTTGCATTTCTAGCCGTGTATTTCGAGCCGTGACTTTCATAGGCACGTGAATCTACAGAAGGCTCCTTTGTAATTTTTGATAAGTCATCATTTTCAATTTATTTTCAATATTTTTTCATTAGTATTTCTTTTTTTCTTTATTTATTGTTTACCATTGTGTATTCTTTTTATTGCATTTTTTAGATACATTTCTCATTTGTAGGACAAATACACTCATACATTATCAATATCTGTCTGTCTGTCTGTCTGTCTGTCTGTCTGTCTATCTATCTATCTATCTATCTATCTATCTATCTATCTATCTATCTATCTAGTTGTGGCGTTTGTTTAGTTTTGCCTGTTCTGAGAAAAAGATGGTAAGATTCTGTTTGTTTTGTCTAAGACCCTGAGTCATGACCTATCTTTTTTGAAAAATACTTTATTGTAGAATTAAATTTACAGTAGATCGTGAAAAAAAAAAACGTTTTATTCATATTTGTTGTGTTACTTTAAATACTTATTATATTTCAAATTATAATATAAAATATATACAATTCTAAATTATAATTTCAAAATATGGAAATAGAAGAGATGAAATAACTATAACTATATAGTTAACTACAGTATATATCACTATAAACACCTGTCATACGCCACATTTATGAACACGTTTCTTCTTTAAAGACAATTTTTACTATTTAACTAAACTTGAATTTGAACTTGAACATGAATTTGAATTTGACTTAAATTGACTTTTTTCTACAACTCTTTCACAGGGAAAACTGTATTAAAACTATATTATAACACTGCTGCTTTGTTAATTGCCTAACGGGACAAATATAGTTTTTTTTTGGTTCTATTTGATTTGATTTGATTTGATAATACTGCTGATCTCACCCTTCCATGTCTGTTTATGAAGGCCTTTCCATCGGATGTAGACGAACAACACAATGGCCAGACTGTACTGAGAGATTGTGTTAGCAGCCGCCGATCCACTGTGAAAAAAACACATCAGTCTTTACTTCCTTTACACCACTAAACTTAAACTAAACTTACGCGACGCCAAAGTTCAGGACAAACAGGAGAAAATAGTTGATTAAAGCGTTCAGGATGTTTGCAGTCACTCCGGTAACAACCAATGGCCAAATGATTCCCTGAAACATCGACAAAGACGAGGATTTTAACTGTTGTGACAGTGTTTTCTCAGGCCACGGCGATTATTACCTGGTTTTCTAGATATTTGGCTTCAATGATAAACATGAATGCAGCCTGTGAAAGAAAACAATACAAGTCATTTTAATTCATTCATTCATATTATTTATTTCTTTTTCTAAAATTATAAAAAACGGTAAAATTAACAATGAACTCTGCAATTTCCTAACCTAAAAATTACATGGATGGATGGATCAAACAGAAAAAAAGATGGTTGGTTGGTTGGATGGATGGAAGGATGGAAGGATGGATGGATCAAACAGACAAAAAAATGACGATTGGATGGATGGATGGATGGATGGATGGATGGATTAAACAGAAAAAATAATGGACAGACACAGTGGCTAGACAAACAAAAATATTGATTGAATTATTAAATTAAAAATATTAGACAGACAGGGATGGATGGAGAGAGCGAGATGGAGGAAATTTTACATAAACATATAGATAATAAAGTTTAATTTATTTAATTAAATAAATTATATTTTAAAGCTGTCTTTGCACCAATAAGGCTATATTAATGGAATTATAGCGGTCGTTCAGTCTCACATTTCAACACAATTCAAAAATTGAAATTTGTAAAAGACAATAAACACATAAAATTGTAGTATCCGTCCAATTTCTGCCGCTTAGTCCATTTCAGGGTCGTAGGAAATTGTAGTAGAAGTGCTAAATATTCAATCGGATCATTCAGACAGACAAGGATGGATGATTGGATGAATGGATTGATGGAATCTGATGGATGGATGGATGACAGAAGAAATATTATTTAGACAGGAAAACAGACAGACAAAGAAATGGATTCAAGTATGGGCAGACAGACAAAGAAAAAAAAAAAAAAAAGAAAGAAAGACCATACGTACAGGCAGACCAGGTAAAAATATGTTCACGTAGAGTTGAGCCACCCTAAAACAACACAGAGACGAAACAAACGAATGACACGGGCGACCTTGACGAGTGACCTTTGAACTCCTAGGCGTGTTTTTGCAGCTGTAGGTGTGGGTGTGGAGCTCTGACCTGGAGACCTCGGGACTCTGACCCACCAGCAGCAGCACAGACTCAGTGTTGATCAGGAGGGCACAGCAGGGGAAACACGCCAGGAGGAGAATTAAAACGCCCCGCTGAGTGATGACACCCACCTGCCCGAGGTTTCCAGCTCCATACGTCTGCACACACACACACACACACACACACACACACACACCTCAGCATGATGCGGAGACCATGAGCAGTCACACGGCCTGGACCTGAGAGATCAGCGTGTCACAAGCCGCCGCCAAGCCGTTGCCGATGGCGATGCCCAGAACGTTGATGGCCTGAGGATGAGAGACAGACTATCAGGAGGATGCCAGCACTGGATATAGCAGTGTTCATTTCATTGACGAAAAAAATGTTGTCATCGTCTTCGTCTACAAAGTCACAAATGAAACGAGAACTATAAAAAAAACTCCAGATCAGGGGCGAAAACTTTAGCGAATTTTTTGACACTTTCGTCAACGAATAAAAACGGAACAAAAATGCCTTTTGTGATGACGTCCAATTAAAATCCGAGCTTGTGGAGAAAGGCGGGTGCAAACGCAAAGAGAACCAATCAGGACACGGAGCCTTTCAGCTGCAGGCAAAAAAATGTCTTCTCCCCGCAGGAAAAAATGGTCAGATATATGGATTCATTTTACATTCAAAGCGACCTTCAAAAAACTATCTGTACGCCGCGTGTGGAGCAACAATCACGGGCAGAAATATAACACACCTGAAGCGCCATCTGCTGATGAAACTTCTTTTTCTTTCCTTGTGCAACCATTTGTTACTTATAAACATGATGCAATTATAATTCAATTTATTTTATACTGTGTTTGATTTCCTCTTTGTTGAGGTTTCATTTGTGAGAATACATTTATTTGGATGGAAAGAAAAGTTCATACAAGTAATTTCAAGAAACAAATGTTTTTCCAAATAAGTTGGATCTTTGTATATATTTTATATGTCCATATATAATTACATATTCAGATTTCAAAGACATAGCAACTTTAGTAAATATTTAGAATATATAGCACCTATATTTTCGTTAACTAAATCTATACTGTAATTTAGTCGACTAAAATGTAGTGGTGTTTAGACTAAAATTAGACTAAAACAAAAAAATGAAGATGACTACATGTGCTTGCTCACTGGTCTTTGTCTTGTCGTAGTCATAGTGATAATCACAGCCAATTACTTAACACCAACTACCAGACGATCAAATGAATAAAAAGCAACAATACTCTTACATATTCACACGTGCGCTTTCAGACAGTTTAAGCTGTGAAAAGCGCCTTACAAATGCTCAGAACTTGAACTTGAAATTAAATTACGGCTAAAACAAAACTGAGTTTGAGTCAGAAGACTGTGACTAAACCTACATTTAAAATCTTTGTCAAATATAACACTGGACTATAGAACAATAAATAATGATTTATACTCACGGCCGTAGCGAGTGTCACACCGTCCAGTTCGATCCTTCCCAGGTGACCACAGAACACGGTGCTTATGAAGCTGATCAAGTAGTCTGAGAGATACGACAGGAACTAAAGGAATAAAGCACAGAGCCACAGACAGATAGGAATAGATGGATGGATGGATGGATGGACGGTAGTTCGTGAACAATTTGTTCAAAATGAACGAATCTTTCATGACTCTTTACATATGAGTTCCCTCTGTGAGCGATTCGTGAAAGACAGTATTGAGCAGCATTACTCCAATTGGTTGGCAAAGTGCTTGAGTAAATGGACTTCGTTACTTTACTTGTGTTTTTTGCTACTAAAAAAATAAAAGCAACTCAATACAATAAAATAAAAAAACAATAAAAGCAAAAGTTACTCTTGACTCACCGACATTTGTGATTGAATATTCTTTACTCCACTATATTTTAATGGACACTTACTCGTTACATGTGAACGTGAATTAGAGGCGTGAATGTATTTTACTGATTTTATTAAATCATATCTAATTTACTAACAAGAATTTAATTTTACTACTTTTTTTTCTTTGCACACTTCAGTTTGACCGTGACTGACTTTTTGTTCTTTTTATCTACTTTGTTCTACCATTTTTAAAACATAGGTGTTAAATTTCGTTTCTGCATTAGAAAAAAAAACCCTCATGAATAGTTGTTTTTCCACATTTCTTGGTGTTTTTTTTTTTTTTTTAATTGGATACTTTGCAACTTTGACTCAATTCTTTTTGAAAATGGTGACTTGTTACAACTTGCACAACAAACAGCCTTTTTTTGACCAAAATTATCTGTATTTTTACTCAAGTACGGCTGACTGGTACTCTTCGCGTCTGTTGGTTGGTGATTTGTTCAAACGGATCATTCATTCTTCATTCATTTCGTTCACTTGTCACGTGATTACAAGCTGTTAAAACAAAGGCTGTAGATCGAGTTTTGCTACTCACATGATTTCAACAGTCATGGTTTGCTTTCACGTGATTTTAATAGTTTTGTGGCAAGTTTTGTTTTAAATGATGTCCGCTGAAGAAAAACATGCTGTCTTTTGTAAATATCGTTTTTAGACCACTTTTACAGCGCCGCCTGCTGTAAAATAAACGAAATGAACGAATGACTTGAAATTATTTGTTCACTTTACTGTACGAGAATTAAAGATCCGAATCAGTTAAAAGAATCGAACTTCCCATCACCACAGAACAGAACAGACAGGCTGACCAAATGATAGGTATAAAATGAAATAATATGATACATTGATTCATCATAGTTTAATAAAAACAAGACTGAATAAAGACTAGTTTATTCTAGAATAAAAAAATAAAAACTAGAATAAAATACATACGTTAAATACAAAGCACAGTTTCGATTTGGATCGCCATATTCTCACTTCATTTACTGAAGCAAATTTGATTAAGTCCGCTAGGTGGCGGCATTGGTTTTTCTTTTCTTTTCGTTTGTTTATTTTTATTATGTTCTTTAAAGTAGAAGTATGAAGTATTGGTGAGATATTTTCACTAGACATCTACAGCACTAGTAATTTGATTCATTAAATCTTACTCATTCAATAGCCGATTGATTCATTGCCATTTTGTTAAGACTATCCTGACGTTTGAAAGACTCACCACCGGCAGAGCTAACGAGAACAAATCCCTGAATTCTCTGGTAAATTCTACGGGGAAAAGGCTCCTCAAGTACCGCGAACACGCGTGGCATCTCCACGGGTCTGAGGGAACGTCAGCTTCGGCCATTCCCCGGGAATAGTTCCGATTCCAGTTAAAAGAAAGTGTGGAACATCGCCAGGTAACAGCGGTGAACTTGAGGAGATTCGAAAGCAGCCATAAAACGTCAGTCCACTCCCAGTTCATGTAATTTTTAACTTTTATGTGTCCCAGTGTGTGTGTGTTTTTTTTTCTAAGCGTGTGACCAGTTCTGAATTATTAATGGTGGTGATGCTGGTGCTGATCAGACTTTTAAACGAGACCCGTCTCTTAAAAGGACAAAATGGTCGAAATGTTTGTTGTCAATTTCCGTCCTATTACGTGTTGTGTTAACTAAAAAAATAAACGACCGTTTTGCAAACTGGTAAAAAATGTTATTAGCGAGTTAGCAGCTGTTTGGGAACCTTTAATCCGGCGAGTCGTTTCAACACGGCCAGAAATATCGAAGCGCCACACGCACTGGCAGGAAAAAAAACCTGACAAACGGACTACAAAACACGTTAAATGTTTTTATTGTGGGTTTATCGACAATCTAACGCCGTTAATGTTGCAGTTCGTGGTATCGACAGAGGGGGGCGCCGTGACGTCGTCGCGTTTCTGCACGATCAAAAAAGACTGAAAGGCCACAGACACAGTCACTGATGGAGATTGAAATAATACGTAGTTTATTAAGTACACTGAATGATTTAGGTTAAAAAAATAAAATTATATAATTTTAATTCATATAAACCATCCTATACACTTGAGAAGCTACTCAAACTTGACCTTGAATACTAAGAAAAGGAAGAATGTGTTTTAATAATTTTACTTTTATCATGTAGATTTTTATTAAATGTACAATTTACTAATCAGCATTTTATTTTACTGCACATTTGAGTGACTGGAACTGACTTTTTGTTTTTTATTTTATCTACATTGATCTACAATTTTTAAAACATTGAGATGTTAAATTTCGTTTCTGTATTAGAAAACAAAACCGCAAAAAAATTTGTTTATTTTTTTTTGCCTATATTCAGTGCGAGTAAAATACTCAAGTTCATTTAAAATTGGATACTTTTACTCAAGTCTTGATTTTGGTGACTTGTTACTTCTAATGGAGTCGTTTTTACAGTAAGTATCTGTACTTTCACTCAAGTATGGCTTTCTGGTACTCTTTACACCTCTGGACTTGTGCATGTAGCTGCGGTTTCACAGTAAGACTAACTGGAGGATTTAGTTCAGTCTAAAGTGGAAACACACACTGCCATTATTTTTCTTTTCAGTCGCAGCATGTTAGATGCTGGTTTGTCAGCAAATAATTGATTCTGAATGGAGAAGGTTTTATTTTGCTTTATTATGAAATTTTTTTTTTAGCCATATCAGTCCAGTGTTAATGTCGCTACACTGGTTACCTGTTAAATATCGCATCCAGTTTAAAATTCTCTTAATCACTTATAAAGCACTAAACGGTTTAGTTCCTCTATATCTCAGTGAGCTCATCACTTACTACGAGCCTACACGACTGCTGCGCTCTCAAAACTCCGGCCAGCTTATAATACTGCGAATCTCTAAAATCTACCAGGGGGGAAGATCCTTTTCATACTTAGCACCCAAACTATGGAATGCTCTGCCTAGTCCAATTCGAGACTCAATTCTGAGTCAATTTATGTCTAGACTGAAGACGCATCTCTTTAACGAAGCATATATTGCCTGTTATAATAACTTACAGAAAATATTAATATATCGTATAGAAAGGCTGCCTAGTTAGTGCTCGGAACCGAATTACACCTGCACCTTCAGAAAATTGTTCAAAATCTATAGTACTTGAAGTTATTCTAATTGCCTTGTATTTTTTTTTTTTCTCCCCTCCTCTCCTGAGCGCCAAGTGTCGTACGACCGGAATCTCCTATGAGTTTCGGAATCATCGGTGGTGCTTCCTGGATCTCTGTGGACCTGATGACGCTGTTGGCGTGGAGAAGTGGAGCCGCCTCTTTCCCCACTGAGGAGGGAAACATCGTTCCTGAATCATCATTAAATGACGCGGAACAACCAACGCACTGATTTTGTAGTGTTAGAATGCCGGAGGATCGTAATTATAAGTCAGATATCAGTGGTCAGTGCGGTCGAGAGTCTCCACGAGCAACTGTTATTATCGACATGACTGTGGAATTATTAGATTAAATGGCTAGTGTGCAGAACTGCCTTGTTTTGTTTGTTTGTTTTTTTCTGCTAATTATACATACTAGGATTGGTCTATGTTTGTTACAGACAATTGTTATAATCTTGAAATAAATATGTAATCATAAATTATTATAATAAAAATTTAAACTGTGTGTGTGTGTTTTCTAATTTTCTTTTAAGACCATTAAAACAGTCAGTTATCGAGATAACCACAAATATAACTTCAGAATACGTCCTAATCAGCTTATATGTGCTTTTAGAAGACAGAAAGTCTCACAGGAAAACATCCTGTCTGGCCTTGCTTTTTAGTTTGTTGGCTTTTTTTGAGGATCTATGTGATGTGTAGAACTGAATTATAAACTATGTTTTGGAAACTCGAAGACAGCATTTTGCTTTAAGAAGATGGAAACTAAAAGAAGCTGAAAGTTTGCAGTTAGCTATAAGAAACTGGATGAATTTTTAAAAAAATGATGAAAGTTAGCATTTAGCTAGAAGACGCTAGATGGGAAGCTGGAAGTTAGCAGTCAGCTAGAAGAACCTAGATGGAAGCTTAAAGAAGCTGGAAGTTAGCAGTTAGCTAGAAGAAGCTAGATGGAAGCTGAAAGTTAGTAGTTAGCTAAAAGTAGCTAGTTGGAAGCCGAAATAATCTGAAAGTTTGCAGTTAGCTAGAAGAATAAGAAGCTAGATGGAAGGTTACAGAGGCTGTAGGTTAGCAGTTAGCTAGAAGCTAGGTACTCAAAGAAGCTGAAAGTTAGCGGTTACCCAGAATAAGCTAGATGAAAGCTAAAAGCTGAAATCTAGCAGTTAGAAGAAGCTAGATGGAAGCTTCAAGAAGCGGAACATTAGCAGATAGATTGAAGAAGCTAGATGAAAGTTTACAGACGCTGAAAGTTGGCAGTTAGTTAAATGAACACTAAAAGAAGCTGAAAGTTAGCAGTTGGCTAGAAGAAGATGGAAGCTTTGAGTTAGCAGTTAGCTAGATGGAATCTTAAAGAATCTGGACAGTTAGCAGTTAGCTAAAGTTAGCACGCCGGAGTTAGCAGTTAGCTAAAAGCTGTACAAAGAGCTGTAGAGCAAACTAAACCTGTAGATCAGCAGTTGATTTCAGAAGCTGCATATTAGCAGTTAGCTAGACGAAGCTAGTGAGGGCAAATGAAGAGCTATGGTCAGAACAATTCCAGCTCGCCACAACTCTGCCACTAAACATTAGTCATAAGCTAGAAGAAAGCTAGAAGCGGCTTAAAGGTGTGTTTATTGTGCTTTAGACTCCAGACGTGTGTCACTACACAGTGTGTCACTCCAGACGTGTGTTTTTTTTTTGTTTTTTTTACTCTGTAATAGTTGGCAAATCTTTGCGCTAGAAACCACATTGGTTGTTGTCATAAAAATTGCATCAAATTGTTCTGGTTAAGTGACTTTAAAACAATAGTTTATGGTTTGGTTTTGAGGTGTGTGTGTGTGTGTGTGTGTGTGTGTGTGTGTGTGTGCGTGTGTGTGTGCGTGTTTTTTCTCCCCTTTGCTTTAAGTTAAGCAAGCTCTTCTATAGCTCTATGTATTATATTAAAAACAACAAGACTTGTGATGCAATCTTTAATAAATGTTAAAAAAAAAATTCAAAAGTAGTATTATTTTCAGAATGGTTATAATATCAACAAAAATTTATAGTAATAATATATATAGAAATAATAAGTACCATGTTTTGCCATTATTGTATTTATTGCCAATATTGAGTAAAGGTTGTTTAATATCTCATATTGTTTAATATCTCACCCCCCCCCCCCACACACACACACAAACACACACATTTGCTATGAATTTACACAAAAATTTTAAAAATTTGCTTTGGGTGAGAACACAATCAAATGACATATTGCGTACTATTTCTTGTTAAATAATAATAATAAGTCATATTTTACTGTATAACTGACATTGTACTTTTAAAATCCCTTTTATGGTTTAATTGTATTTACAAAACATTGAATTTTTTACGTTGATTCAGGTATTTTGTCATGTCTTTACTGTCAATGTGGTTGTTTTGTTTATTGAGGATGTGAAGATGCCGGTTTTCCAAAAAAAAAGAGGAAGTGGTTTTCCGGGACTTTTATCTTGTTTTTTTTTTCATGTTACAGTGTGGTTTGCCCATGCAGGAAACGAGTCGAGTTTGAAAATGGCCTTTCCCCAGGTGTTGATGGATAAAGAGACGCAGAATATGCCAATGACGTTCATGATCATGCCGGTTTTAGCCTGATGGGAAGAGAAAGTCGATATATTATGATGTTTCTTTGTTCTCACATTGTCGACTCACCATGTCTGAGACCTTGAGGTATCCGTACGAGAAGACTATAGCGTTGGGAGCCGTCGCCACGGGCAACATGAAGGCAAACGATGCACTGATTGTGCACGGCACCATGATGTACAAAGGGTTAATTCCAGCAGATTGACACTGTAAAGTAAAAAAAAAAAAATAGATTTATGATTCATTTTTAACTAATTGCTATCAGATTTTAGTAGGTGCTTTTTTTTTTTCAAAATTACTCATATTGCATTTTTATAATACAATTTTTTTTTATATTTCAAATTGCAATAATACCGCTTAATTTGTAGTGTTTGCAATATCAAAAACGAAAGGAAAGCTGGATGACTTTTTATTAACTTGCAGAGCATGAATTTATAAACCGCAGAGCTAATTAATAAATCTACTTCAGTAGATTGATTCAATCTACTGATTAATAAATCAGGCTTATTAATTAAACAAATAATTAATTGTCTGAAACTCGGACCTCTGGATGATTTTCTTGCTCGGGCGATGGAAGTGTAAGCGTACAAGTCTGACCGAAGTGTGTGTTTTCTAAACTCGGACTTGAGAAGTTATTCTTAACGGATTAAGATGTCTTAGAGTCACGTCTGCAAGCCAGCCGACATTTTCGTCATGCGTTGCACCAGCGCTGTGTAACACCTCATATTGCAGACCAACCAACTTATTTTCGGGTCCTGAAAACAGCTTAAATTCCTAATTAAATTAAGTATTTCAATTGGCGTCATGCATCTGGAATGTGGGAAGTAAGTCAAAGTAACTTACAAGCAAATTCAAGCAACTGGGCTAACCAAGCTAACCGCTAACGAAGCTAGCCAATGTACTGAACTAAAGTTGAACAAAAATGTTTTATGTTTGGTTAACTAGGCTTTTGGAGTCATCTTTACTCTACTTGACACGTCGTTTTGTTTTTCTTAATTTACACGGCAACGAGAAATTACTAGGGGAAAGTGTGTTTGCAAAATAGAAATTTCTATATTCCAGTTGGCGTCATGCGTCTTGAATGTGTGAAAACGCAACATTAATAAATCTACTTAAGTAGATCGATTTAATCTACTGATTAATAAATTCTAAACTAATTCTGAGACTTGGAACACGGCACAATTTTCTTGCTCGAGCTACACAGAAAGTGTGAGCGTGTAGTCTGACCGAAGTGTTTTCTAAACTCTGATTTGAGAAGTTATTCGTCATGCATCTGGAATCTGGGAAATAATAAGTCAAAGAAACAGTAAAGTTTTTTTTTTACATCAAAACAAGAAACTTGGCTATCCAAGCTAACCGCTAAAAAAGCTAGCCAGCGTGCTCAATTGTTTTAGCTTTGTTCGTGTGGTTGAACTAAATAGTTTTTGTTTGTTCAGTTAACTAGATTGGTGGAGTCATCTTTACTCTCCTTGACAAGTACTTTTGTTTTTCCAAATTCCACGACATCTAGAAAATCCAAGGGGAAAGTGTGTTTGTTCGTGCAGTCTTGAATATGGAAAATTGGTCAAACTAAAGTTGAACTACACTATTTTTTGTTTGTTCAGTTAACTAGACAAGTTGAGTCATCTTTACTCTCCTTGACAAGTTCTTTTGTTTTGGGGTTTTTTTCCACTGCATTGAGGAATTTTAGGGAAAAAAGTTTGTTCGCAAAATAGACATCAATTTGCGTGCCAACAATTACCAATTTTGTCACGTTAGGGCGCTAAAAAAATCATTGACCAAAATTGTTTCAAGCGGTCAAGCTTGACATATCTCACAAAGTTTGGGATGTAGATTGTGAGCATTCTAATTTAGATTAGATTCTGTTTCGTTTCTATTTAGTTTAGATTCTGGTTTTCTATTACAGTCATACCATGGAAGCCAACACAGGCAGGAAAAGGGTGGCGGTGGCCACATTGCTGGTGCACTCGGTGAAAACGGCGATCAGAAGACACAGGACAATCACTATGGCCCAAGGAGGAATACTTTGCAAGGGAGTCAACTGATGTCCCATCCACCTGGATAGACCAGATTCCTGAGATGGAGGCATGAAGCAAGAGTTTGCTTGGTAGGGTCAAAGCAAGGGATAGCGAACAAATTGCATTTGAGGAACTCTCACCTCGCTACCTTTGGCCAAAGCAAAGCCTCCACCCAAGAGCAGAACGATGTCCCAGGGTAGTTTTTTCTGAACAACTTTCCAGGTCAGAAGGGCTGGAGAGTCGACTGGACGGGCTTGAAGCTCTGGAACAGATGCAATGTGGTCACAAACACATGACTAAGTCTTGCTGGACCTTTGGATCTCCAGTAGACCTTCTCGGACCTGTTCCTGAGCCGGCTGAGGACCATAAGCAGAGTCTGGGAGGTCTTGAGGGCAAAATGAAGAGCATCACAGTGATGAAGACCGCAGCCGTCGCATCCGTCACGTATCTATACACACGGCATGTAAAGTGAAGCAGTGTTGGGTGTAACGCGATACTGTAATTAATGTCCTTTTACACTGAAACAGTAGTGTAACTGAATACTGTTCATTTTTAGGTCATTTAATTACAGTTACTTATAATGTACTTGGGTTACACTGTCAAATTACACATACATTTTTATGCAAATATAAGCACCCCCCCCCACCAGATTTTTCATGCACAAAATAAAAATTTTAAAATATAATTAATAATTAAAAAAAAAAGTTAAATTGCTGTAATGTTTTCTTAAAGTACTACTTTTTAACAAACCTAACTTGTGATTCATATCATTTTTATATTGTTTTACTTGAATGATAAATAACAAAAAGTAAATTCTAGTGGTCAGGACTTCATTTCCCAATAGTCTTTGCACCAGTCGCGCATGCGCAAAGAAACTGCAAGAAGCCCATCGAGTTCTCTGTTTATCTGACGCGGTGAAGAGAATCGAAGCGACAGATTATTTTTTACGGATATTATTATCCCCTGTTAAGCAGGCCGAGCATTTTGATTGTGTCTGTTTCTTAGATTTGTTTACTCCTTCCCTGTGTTCTTCATTTTTCGACTATTTCGACTCTTTCTGTGATGATACTTGGAATCTTTTGTCGGTTGCGCTAAGCTAAGCGGTTGTGGTTTGTAGTTTCTGTTTGTTGTAAAATAAAATATTGAATGATGAAGAGCAGGTGTGACTTACTAGTAACCTTAACATTTAAAATTTATCCAAATTAATACTTTTTTTTGTAACCACCTAATGATTTTGAACTTAAAAAAATGTATTTGAAAAATAAAACAAAGAATTGTAAATTACATCAGAAGAGAAATTACTAATTGAGTGAAGTGCTGCTTGAAAAATCTTTTACAGTGTAGAATAAAGACAAATATCAAAATATTCCTACTCAGCACTGGCATTAAAGGTGTGTGTGGCCCAGCCTCCCACAAATCCAGGATCCCTGGTGAACCACAGCACCACAAGCAGCGTGAAGAGAGCCAGAACACTGCCCTCGGCGTAGGAGATGCGTCCCAGCAGAACATGCTGATCCCGGATGGCGTTATAAGCCGCCTTCTCTTTCTCCGTCCTCACCACCCCGCAGCCCCATGTCTTCCGAATGCTGGAACAAAACTCCACGTGAGCGAGAAGCAACAGGTCAAAGGTCAGACGTATCCAAACAGCTCATACTTGAATCCGATGAAAACGAACTGAAGATAGAGCCAAGCGATGACCAGCATGATGATCATGTTGGGGAAGGCAAACCCAAACCACGAGGCGTAGTTAATGACGTCGCCGTTCCCGGGGAACAACCTTGGAGAGAAATGCAACACCAGGAATTGATGCACATAGTTAGGTTGCGTCTGCAGGTATGACAAGGTACCTTTGATTTAGTTTTGAGGGACGCACTGGTTCATCTGACCCTTCAGCACTAGGTTGGGACCGGTTCCTGTTAGCGTCGCCGTTCCCCCGA
>MU204210.1:1198714-1232977 GCA_017309775.1 Paedocypris sp. Pulau Singkep
ACTGTGGTAGCCGTGTTACTGATCCACATGGACAGGAACGCTGTCACCCCCATGAATCCCAGCATCAGTCTGCATGAGTGCGGAAAACGTTTGGTTTCATTTATTCTAAAGAAGACAATTTTACATGATGTTACAGTGTTACGGAGCAAGAAATGCATATTAATCCGTTTTCTGAACCACTTTTCCATTTCGGGGTCACAGGGAGATGGAGCCAATCCTACAAATCACAAAACCCTCCCCCTGAATTAATGGCCAACCAATCACAGAGCAAGACACACAGTCACGATCTTTGCAATGTCACTCACACCAGGAAATATTTTTAGGCTCCAATTTTTCAGAATGCTTGTTTTTAAGGACTGTGGACGGAAACTGGGGACCCAGAAGAAACCCACGCAAACTCCCGGAGCAAATATGCTGTGTACATATGTGTGTGTAATTACCGTATTTACGCAAATATAAGCACCTGTTTTTTTTTTTGTTTTTTTTTTTTTCAATTTTAGCGGTTCAAAAACTTGCAGGCTCCCTTATAATCACCGATTTCAAAGATTTGCGGAAATATAAGCGCTTATTTCTATAAATCATAGTTCTGGGACAGACATGCATATGAGTTTTAAAAATAACACTGGAAGAAGCTAAATTAAACGAAAAACAATCATTAATATTTGAACACACACAATTAATATTTGATATTGCATCCTGTGAATCGCCGTGCTAAAGGCTAACGGGCTAGCACTTGAAAACGGGACCATAATCACACAAAAGCCTCGGAGCAAACAGAAAACAGACCAAAGCGAAGAACACCGAAGTCAAACGCAATCAAATCGCTCTGTAAAGCACTGATTGTATCCCAGGAGATACGCTTAAAATAATATAAAACATTTTATTTTATTAATTTTTTTAAATTTCTTTATATTTTTATTAGAACTGTCATGTTGAATAGAATTAGAATTAGAAGCTTTCCCTCTGGAACCCCGCATTAAAGCTTTCAGTAGAGCTTTTATTATTATTATTATAAATTTTTTATTAATTTTATTATTTATTTAGAAAATCTACAAGATTGTGCCAGTTTATTTAATTTGTCACTTAAGTAAAGCATTGTCTTGGTATTCTACGTTTTGACACATTTTCATGTTCCAGTCTTTTTAATAAAATAATCAGTTTTTTATTTTCTTATTCAGTTATTTTTTTCTTAATAAAAAAAAGCAAAAAAGGCCCTAACCTAGTTTTTTATTTTCTTATTCAGTTATTTTTTCTTAATAAAAAAAAGCAAAAAAGGTCCTAACATAGTTTTTTATTTTCTTATTCAGTTATTTTTTCTTAATAAAAAAAAGCAAAAAAGGTCCTAACATTGTTGCCGTTTTTTTCCCGTGTTATCAAAAATGTTACCGAGTATCAATACTTTTTTAAGTATCGTATCAAAGTGGAAATTTCTAGTATCATGACAACACTAGTACAAACTTTTTAATGTTCTCACAATTGAACACACAAGGTCCTCATAAGGACTTCAAACACAGCTAAGAGTGTCTGACGGAGGTTTGACCTACAGAGCTGGACGGACCCCAACAATGAGCAGCACTTTCAGGGCGATACGCTTGTGCAGATTCCAGTGCTCGATGGCCACAGCCACCATCAGACCACCGATGAACAGCATGGAGGTGTCCTTCAGGTACTGCATACACACCTACATGACAAGACAAGACACAGTTGGATTCTAATTGATTCTCATTGACTCAATCATGGATTATATGGGAGCAGAGGTGTAAAGTACTTGAGTAAACAGACTTAGCTACTTTAGGTATCGTATTTACGCGAATATACGCAGCTTGTTTTTTTTTTTTATTAACGTTTCTGATTCAATTGCATTCATAATCTCTTAAAAATACTCATATAATTTTGACATCGTTTTATTTGAAAGACAGAAAACAAAAAGTCGATTCTAGAGGTTAGGACTTCTTTTCCCAAGCTCTCTGTTTATCCAACGCCCTGTGAAGAAAAAGGATTATTATCCCCTGTGCAGTGACCGAGCGTTTTGATTGTGTCTGATCCTTAGATTCTTTTTTTTTACTCCTTGTCCGTGTTCTTCGTTTTTCTTCGTTCTAACCGGGCGTGGTTTGTAATCTGTGTTTGTTGTAATATAAGTATTGTACTGTATTTAGTTTAATCTTACTTTGATTTTACTTCTTCCAGTGTGATTTTGTCTCTGTTAAGTGTCGCGCCGCATCTAATGTTTCTTTATTTCTGTTATTGAGCAAACAAAAGCTTACACTGTACATATCACGTCTGCGTATGGGCCATTTTTAGCGTTTAGCGTTTTATAGACGCACACATGCGCCACTGCATAAAGATGACGCCTTTCCGTTTATTTGTGATTGGTCCTGACTTGAAATAAGGGGGCTTAAAAATGGGGGTTTATATTACACGGATATTTGAAATTGGCGATTATAAGCACACCCCAAGTTTTTGAGCGAAAACCAAAAGTTTATGCTGATATTCGCGTAAACGCGTTATTTTTGTACATTTTGTAAATATACAATATATAAACATGTATAATACAATTGATTCTAAAAAACAACCGGTACGACGATCACGCAAAGAAACTGGAAAAATTAGTTGGACTTGTATTAGTATTTGTACTTCATTGATTGCGCAAATTTATCGGGACTGCGTGTAAGTCAAAAATAAGTTAAAAAAAACATTTACAAAACTTTACAAAAATGCCTAAAGTTTACTCAAGTACTTTACACCTCTGGAGACACCAGCTTACCACTCTAGACTGCATGATGCCAAAGAGCGGGAAGAGGACGGGGGGCAGCAGTGAGGTGATGGCGGGGGGAAGAGCTTCGGTACACCAGTACACTGACATGAGGATGATCACATAGGCACAGCTCGCCTCCTGAAGGACCAACAGGCTTAATGGGTCTCAAAAACCTTTATTTTGTGATATTTCATTTTTTTGCTGGACTTGAGCATAATGTGAGGGAGAAGTTTGAAGGTCACCATTTGTTACACAATAAATGTAATGTAACTTTATTTTTAAGCCCTTTAACACAAACTTGGTTGGTGCAAAGTGCTGTACAGTACAATATGTGATGATAAAACAAATAAATACAGTAATAATAAATACATAAATAAAATACAGCTGGTAAAAAGAAAAATCGCAAGAAACAATTTGGAATAGATATCCAGATAAACACAATGTCACAACTCAAACTGTGTTAAAAAAAACCCCACCAAACAGCATTTAGTTTAACTACATTTTTAAAGTTTTTTTATTAACAATATTTTTTCAATTAATGTACATTTTTTCATAAACATATACATTTTTGGTATATAAAATATGTATATATAAATGATATATATATATATATATATATATATATATATATATATATAATATAAAATACATATATACTTTTTAAAAAATATATATACCATATATATACACACTTTTGTTTGCCTTTTTTATTAAAAATACTTTTATTACAAATACTTTTATTAAAAAAACTCATTCTTGCAGCATTTTGTTCAGGTGGAGAATTGTTTTTCAGTTTATTAAAAGGAACAGCTATCACTACTTTTTTCAACTAGTCTCAACCAACTTAACTTTCCTATTCATGTTAAGTGAACCCACTAAAATCATTTGGCACAACTTCTAAACAAGCTTGAAGTGCATTAAGCAAAACACCAAGCAAACGATTTACAGTGTGGAAACAGTTGATTTTCCAGTTTGAATCTCATGTTTTGGGAACGTTCCAGAAACCACACTTTGCGTGACAATGACCAGCATCACATTTGAATACTTGACATTTTAAGTGTGAACACTTCAACTAGTTTCACATCTCCCAGTCCATAGCCTGTTTCTTAGAAGATTTTTTGGACGTACATTTTGAAGACTTTTGGACCAGCATTTTTTAAAAATGGAATCTCCTCAAGTGAAAGGCCAACAAGCCAGACATACAGCATTTCGATTTTAAAGAGTCAAGCATTCAATAAGTGGATATTACAATAACGTTGCGCTTTACGTGTATAAGCGGGTCACCAGAACACGCTAATAGTGTAACAGATAGGAATTTAGACTGCGTATTCCCACGCTTGACCATTCACAATCACAAAGAGTTAAAAAAACAAGTTTGGGGCACGAAGATGGATTGTACATGGAGGCCTCGTTGTTAAAAGAGTGTTCTACACACATAGAAGAATTACACGTAAGTGTGTGTGGAACAGAATCAAGGAGCTCAAGGCCAAATGACACATTCAAGCATTTGTTCAAATCATTGTGACACTAAAATAAAGAAATAACATTGTCCACACACACTTTTAGGCGACTTACCTTTGCATTGATGACCACTGGAAGTGGAAGAAAAATGACTGGAGTGAGTAGAAGAACTAGCCATTTCTTCAGGTGCCATATGGATTTTAGTATTGGGAACATCTCAGGAGAGGAGGTCAGAGCGCAGGAGTTAGCGGACGAGTAAAACGAGTAAAGACGCGTACATGTTCTTTTAACCTGCTCTGTAGGGTGGAGGGGGAGAGAGAGAGAGTGAGGGCGAGAGAGAGAGAGAGAGAGAGAGAGAGAGAGAGAGAGAGACAGAGGGAGAGAGAGACAGAGAGAGAGAGAGAGAGAGAGAGAGAGAGAGCTGAAAAGGTAGAGCAAGAGAGGAAAAAAGAGAATGAGAAAAAGAAGAGAGAAAGAGATGGAGAAAAGGTGAAAATCAGCATTAGTTGCAATCAAGACTGCGTGCAAAAAAAGTTATTTAAGATGAAAAAAAATATCTGTGGAATAAAGTGCCGTGCTTTGTGATTAAGAACAAGAATTTCAAACACAGATTAAATGTCATCTGTCTCCAGCTCTAGTAAATTTGTCTCCAAAAGGTCACAATTCCTTTCTTTTTCCTTGTTAAATCGTCTTTTGCTGAATAGTTTGATTTCAATCAGAGACGGATTTAAATGAGATTGCATGACCCTCCTGCAGCTTGAATGATCTATTACCTATTATTATTATTATTATTATTATTATTATTATTATTTAAGTGTATATTATTATTTTGCTAAACTAAATTTTAAGTTTAGATCAAATCTAGTCGATCGTTTTCTTCTTTCCAAGTGAAGACAGGAAACGCCCTCTCGTGGACAAAAGTCGTCACGACGTCTTTTTGGTAATGCATTTTACAAATTTTACGATTTTAGAAAATTGAAGAAAATTATTGATACCACTTTAGTTGTCTGTCGGATTAGCCACATTGCAAAAAAATAGTGTTTGTTATTAGTAGGGTATTAGTATTGTGTACGCTTCGTAATTTAGTTAGAAATTATCACCCGCAATTGCATTAATTATTAAGCACGTATTTAGATCGAGCATTGGAGAATTGTGTGATGTGTCTCTAAAATCAATTTTGTGACACTTTAAAACAACGCGCGCAGACGGCTCGGGACTTTTATTTTGAAGCGCAGCCGTGACTCGAATCACAAGGTTGTGAGCGCGCGAGCGAGCGCGCGGAAGAGTCACGTGAGGTGCAGCTCTAACCACAATGGCTCAGAAACAGCTAATGTTTTCGCTTTCTTTATAGCTGCTTTTGTCGTTTTGGTGGTCGTGCAGGAATCGGAAAGTGTCACCCGACACACCAGCATGGCACCTGGCCTCACGAAAGCTGCTGTTATGAAGCACGACACTTGACAAGCAGCAAACATTGCAGAGGTGAGCAACAACAGCTAAATCAACAGTTTTGCTTTACTAAATGCCTATTTGTTTTGTTATCGTCTAACGGTTGTTTCGTGTGTAAGTCCGCGTACTTTCTTGTGCTTTAACCACAGAGTGGTGACACAGCTGCAGTTTCCTTATTTTGGCCAAAGTGAGAGGAAACTGTGTGTTGTAGAATGTAGACATGGATCTGTTTTCTTTTTCGGTTTTTAGTTTCTAACAAGTGTTTTGAAAGACGAGGTTTTTGCAGAAATTAATCCGTTGTGCTACGACAAACGGTCACTTCGATTTCGTTCGTTTGGACACGTTGCTTTGATTCTGTTAGATGTGCATCTCCTTGCGTGTTGAAAAAGGCTCTTATTATGTAACACGTTTTAATTATCCATGCAATTTCTAACAAAGTTGCCTACGACTTTAATGTACTGTAAGACACACACACACCCCCACACCTTTTGCGTTTTATTTGTATTTCACTCCTTTAATTTTGTATCAATAAATATACATTTCTCACATTTTCACCAAAGATTTATTTACCCATTATCTGATATTGTGTCAGCAAACACAACACATTGAAACGCACATCCACAAATTGCTGATGTTGTGTCAAAACACACGTAGCTTTTATTCGAATGTACATCCCCTTGCGTGTTGAGAACGTAATTGCGTGTTGACTCTTATTAATGCATTTTATTTTGTGAATGCATGTTTAGTACATGTACTGTATGCTTCACACACACACACAATCTTTGAATTTTATTTGAACTTCAAACCTTAAGTTTTGTATGAATTATTATTATTATTTATTGTTCTACACACACACACACACACACAGTACTCTATAGACAGAAATGTGTATGATATTTATATTTCTTAAAGACTGACACTCGTCACGCTTTAATAATGTATTGTATGTGTGTGTGTGTTTGTGTGTTCTATTTGTAATTTCTTCCTACAGACACGCAAAAGCTCTTTTGTTTGCTTAGCTGAAAGATGACCATGGAGTGGTTGGCATCAGCATTGGAGCGGGACCTGGGTATCGATCAGAATCAGGCCAGACGGACTGAACGATCCAACGAACTGGTTGTTTTGGTACCAACTCGATGGCTGATGGCGCTGAGGAACAGGAGAGTTACCCGCTGTGCCAAGTACGAGAGCTTCAACGATGGAGAAGTTCACACTCTTCTTCAGCGCTCTCAAACGAAATTACCGTCTGGCTGGACACGTGTCTGTGTCCAAGGCCTCAGAAAACAAAAACTGGCTTATCAGTTCGCTCGGGAATCAGGCTGTCACGCAGAGAGACTGACCCAGGACTCCTTTATGAGTTTGATGCACGGAGTGTCAAAGTCTAATTTCAGGTAACATATTCAGCATTTTTCGAAATGCCTGTTTTACATTCACGCGACTATAAGCAAGTCTTTTTATTTCTAAGCTCAAAAACTTACAATGTATGTCCACTTCACTCGATGGATTACAAGCAGAGCACCAATTTTGAAATGGTTCACCATATTGACAATCTTACTCACTTAACTTTAAATACCGATTTCAAATTTGCACGTAATATAAGCCCCCGTTTATCCATATTTGATGTCAGGAGCAATCACAAATAAACTTAAACACGTCGTCTTTATGCAACGGTGTGTGTCTTTTAAATAATGGTTCCGGAGGCAGACGTGCTTATATATCAATCATTTTATTAGAATAAAGAACCATTTATTGCAGCGACACTTAACAGGGACAAAATAACACTGGAAAAAGTAAGATTAAACGAAATACAATAATTTATATTACAAACAGACACTACAAGCCACACAAATGGGTCCAAAGTTTGTCAATAAAGAAATTTTACTTAATTCAGAAATGTAAAATGTTTTTGTTGTGTCTGAAAATCTATTGTTTTTCCTTCTGAAAACTCAGCCGAGGTGCTTATATTTGCATAAATACAATGTGGCCTTTTTTATATTGAATTTTAAATTTTATTTTATAAAAAAACATTCAAACAAAGGTTGCTATCTACCTTTTTAAAACCAAACAGGAAGTGATTTCAAATACAGGAAAATAGAAACAACCAGGGGTAGAGTGACTTTTTTTTTATATCACTGAACTAAAATTAACTGTCTCCACTGTCTCTCCATTAATATCCAATTATAACTTGTATCTATCCAGTAAAGGGTGTTGTATGGTCGTCTTCTGATAATCTTTTTTTTTGTATGTTGGAGAACAATAAAAAATGTTCACCATGCCTCTCATATCCATGTGCTAAGATTCAGATTCGTAAGAACAAAATAGACATTTGTTTATAAATTATCAACATATATTTCTTCATTCTGCAGTTACGTTGAGTGATTGACTAACTAGTCAACCAATCAGACTTGTGAAATACCTGAAACCTTGTTTGAGAAATGAAGCTTATGCTGCTGTCAAGATATGTTCACATTCAACTTTGCAATGCAGCTAATCATTTCTTTTTTACTTTTGAATTGGAACAAAATATGTAAACAAATCTTGGAGAGCATTTGTTTGTAATTTGAGTTGTACAGAATCAGAAAACTTAAAGACCTGTATAGTTGATTCAAAGTATAAAAAAAACAAAAGAAGTTTATTTATTAAGTTCATATTCAGAAGTGAATTTCTTAATTAAAATATGTGCTTTTATGTTTGCTGAAATGGCTGAATAATTGTTAAAAACCTACTGATTATTAATTGACTAATTGAATAATCGTTCTAATAATCGATAGATTAATTCATCAATTATCAAAATAATCGTTTGTTGCAGCCCTACTGAAAAACACCCTTTTGTTAATATTTACATGTTTATTTTTTTTCAGAAATCTGTGGCGTGAAGCGTACTTAAATCACGTGCAGCCATATGCCGATTTAATGGAGCAAACATTTGAGAATGTTTTGGCTCTGGATGCTGTCCGCCAAGCCTTGGAGACTCTGTTTGGCACTCGCTTTGTCTCTACTGATCGAGCGTCACCATCCCTTTCTCCAGCCAAAGAGGAGGAGAAGGATTGTCTCTTCCCGTCCAGCTTCTCCGCTCACAAACAAAGCACCAGTGGCCTTTGTCCAAATGTGTTGCATGCTGAATGCTTGCTTGAGTCTGAGGAGACTCTTTACCTGGTTTTCCCCTATACACAATACACCCTTCATGACATAGTCACCTACAGTCCAGCAAAACTTGCTAACAGCAATGCCAAGATATTATTTATTTTGTACCAGATTCTGATAGCAATGCGTGAATGCCACTCCTCAGGACTAGTGTGTGGGGAACTTTCCTTACTCGATATTGCAGTTGATGAGCAGCTCTGCAGTCGCCTTAAGATCACACTAGCACATTATGAACAGTTTGGAGATTATTGCGAGGCTTCGCCACGTGCTTTTGGAAGTCAGGTATTGACTGAAATATCCGCAAACGACAATCAGAGTCAACAAAACAGTGATGCGAATGGACCACTTTGTCAAAATTGTCAGCATGAGCTCAAGTCCCTCGTGTTAGACTGGGTTCATGGTCGAGTCAGCAATTTCCACTATTTGATGGAGTTGAATCGATTGGCTGGAAGGCGTGAAGGAGACCCAAACTATCACCCTGTCCTACCTTGGGTTGTTGATTTCACTGTACCCTATGGGAGATTTCGTGATCTCAAAAAGTCTAAATTCCGTCTTAATAAAGGTGATAAACAACTGGACTTCACTTACGAAATGACCAAAGAGGCTCTGGCTGCCGTTAATGGGAGCGGTGGAAGTCATTTTGCATCCGATCTTGGTGGGTCGGTTGTTCCTGGTGGCTCAGGGCAGTCAGATCACCTGCATGTTCCTCATCACATCTCAGATGTTCTTTCAGACATCACTTACTATGTCTACAAAGCTAGACGAACTCCCAAATCTACCCTATGCAGCCATGTTCGTTCTCAATGGGAGCCTAATGAATATCCTGCTAGTATGGAGCGTATTCAGAGCTGGACCCCAGACGAATGCATACCAGAGTTTTACACCGATCCCTCAATATTTCACTCCATTCACCCAGACATGCCAGATCTGGACGTACCATCATGGTGTAACTCCTACGAGGAGTTTATTTCTGTGCATAGACAGTTACTAGAGAGTAGAGATGTTTCCCAGCAGTTGCACAACTGGATTGATCTAACGTTTGGTTACAAACTTTCAGGAAAAGAAGCTATCAAAGCTAAAAATGTCTGCCTGCACTTAGTGGACAACCACACTCATCTCACCAGTTATGGAGTTGTGCAACTTTTTGACTACCCTCACCCACCTCGGCTAGCACATTATCAGTATTCACCTCCAGAACCGCCACACTTTGGTTCTGCCAGTGTAAAAGCTTGGGAGATCCCACCCCTTGAATCTGTAATGGATGGTGTTGATGGACTAGTACCTGAAGCAACAGGTTGTGAATCTAGTGGCTGGTCTATGGTAGGCCGGGATGAAGAACTTGAGCAAGCAATGGAAGCCCTGGATTTAAGCGGATCCTCAACTTCTACAACTGTTCCCATTCCTGTCATTTGCAGTGCTGGTGGTAAAACCTGTAATGAAAATGCTGCTTTGACTGCTTCTCCATCTCATGGTTCTTTTCCTGGGGAGACCCAAAGTATGCGAGCATCCATGCCACAGAGAACAGTCTCTGTAAGTAAAAAGACCGATGCTACCAGTTTGGACAATGCCAAGATAAGCCTTCCGGATGGGTTCAAGCCTTTGCAACCCTTGGAAGAACTAGAAAAGCTCAACAACTTTCTGGTGAAGGGGCTACACACTGAAGTCCAGTATACAGTGGATCATGTCACGAGCAAAGCAGACATCAACCGTGTACGCAAAGCTTCATTTAAGTTAGCAGATTTTTTCCAAAGAGATATGCAAGCTTTGGGAGTCCTCATAGCGGAGATTTTTTATTCTGCAAAATTGAGAGGAATGAGGCCCGGAACACAACTAAAAGATCGATTTCAAGCCGTTTTGAAGCTGTGTTCTACAGCGCTGTGTGATGTTCCTCTACCTCTTCATCATGCTTTGGTAACTCTTCTGCATTTCCACAAGTCTTCGACTGCACAACCACCACTCTCAGTCCACTCACAAGGAATGCCATTTCTATTCAAGTATGATCCAATATTTGAGGGTCTTCCACCTCCAAACCCATGGCAACTCCTTAGTCCTGTGCTTTCACCTCTACCCTTTCCAGTATATTTTCCAACCCTACATAGTTTTGTATTCGCCTACCACTCTAAAATGGAATCCATCAACAGTCTACAAGGTAGGGACATTGTGTTCAGCTTGTGGCAACAGTTGGAAACCCTTCTAAAGGCTGATGTTACTGCAGAAGGACTTGAAATTCTTTTACCGTTTGTGCTTTCGTTGATGTCAGAGGAGTCAACTGCAGTGTATGCCACCTGGTACTTGTTTGAACCTGTGTCACGAGTTCTTGGACCTCGTAATACCTCCAAGTACCTGCAAAAGCCTCTTGTAGGGGTGTATGAGAATCCCAGATGCCTTCGAGGTCGATTCTATCTCTACACAGATTGCTTTGTACTACAGCTCATTGTCAGATTGGGTTTACAGGTCTTCCTTTCCAGTCTTCTACCACATGTTCTGCAGGTCATCACTGGCTTTGAAAGCTGCAGCTCAACTACAGGAACTGAATGGGTTGGGATTAAGGGTTTAAGAGGAGCTGCTTGTGTCTTGGATGAAGAAGAAGATGACTATGAGCACGAGGATGCAAGGTCATCCATAACCACTTCTTCTGGCAAAGCAGGAGGAGCCAGTGGTAGTGGAGGCATTGGTGTTGGAGATCAAGGACTTTTGGATTACTCCTCAGGCATCAGCCTGAATGATCATGTTTTTCTTACTGAGGGCGAGGGCTTTCAAAATGGCTTCTACATTAATAATAGTTTGTCTGGAGCAGCTACTAAACCCCAGAGCCAAAGCTCAGCAAACAAAGATCAAGATCAGGACCAAGAATCGCTCAGCATGGGTAAATTGAGTGACAAAAGCAGTGCTAGTGAGGTATCCATTGGAGATCGTGCAAGCTTGAAATCGGCTGACAGCAGTCAAGAGCTGAAGCCACCTAGCGATGGGGAAGATGGAGGAGATCTTGATGATGAGGAGACGGTAGAAGACAGAGAGATTACAATGCAAAGAGAACACAGTTCTGAGATGACATTTTCAGGCTGCACTGACAATTCTGAAGCCACCGTGGCAACTCTTGAAGGAGACGTTCTAAATGGGATGGTGCTAGAGGAGACTGATAAGAACATGGTGGAAGAGGAGACTGAAAATGACTGTTTAGAGGACTCTGATGAAAAAGAACACAAGATATTGTTAGGTTTGTGTACAACTTTGTTTTCCTTTGCTGTTATACGTTTAACTGTTCATGGGAATAACACAATGTGTTTTTTAGATACTGTTTGTAAAACTGTCAGATGGCTCTCAGCAAAACTCGGCCCGACGCTTTCTTCACGATACATTGCTCGTAATTTACTGCGACTTCTCACCACATCCTACATTGGTAGGTTCTGCCGTTGGTGTGCATTGTTATATACGCAAATAATTACCTTTTTTATCTTTTAAAGGTGTGGACAAGCACCAGTTTGTAGCTGGAGCTGAGGAGAACAGCCTTGAGAGTGTCGGAAGTGTGTATGAAAAGAAGCCAGTGGTTGGAGATGAGACTGCGAGACCAGTTCTTGAGTGTCTCATTTATATTGCACATCTTTATGGGGAACCAGTTTTAACATACCAATATCTCCCATATATTAGTTATCTGGTAAGTTTTAAGGTACTTAATGTATGTTGATCATACATATTAATGATTTTGATCTCAGGTCTCACCACCTTCCTCCTGCCGCTTGAACACGCGTAAAGAGGCGGGGCTTCTGGCTGCTGTGGTTCTCACTCAGAAGATTATAGTGTTTTTGTCAGATGCAACTTTAATGGACATGCTGATGAAGATCACCCAGGAGGTTCTCCTGCCTCTGCTTGATTTGTTAACTTCAACTAAAATGAGGTACAAATATTGAGTTATAAAGGCTGAGACAATCAGATGTGACCTTCTGTGTTTTGGTATTGTGATATAAATAAACTCTAAATTGTGTACTCTTTTTGTCTTCTCCGTACACAGTTTTCCTAGTGGGGTGCAGACACGTTCTGCAGTTTGTCTGAAGACCTTGAGTCTCATGGCTTTAATATGTCTGCGTATTGGGCGAGAAATGGTCCAGCAGCATATGGCAGAGACTCTTACCAGGTTTTTTCAGGTTTTCACTTTGTTGCACAGTCTGCAAAACCAGGTAATTTCTGTCAAACGTATGTGTATATGGAGATCAATTTGCTTTTCTATTTGTAATTTCATTTATTCCTGTGAAGATGCATACTGCTCCACGTAGGGAGGATGGGGACTGTACATACCTGGATTTACTAATTCCAGATGGAACCAAGGAAACGTGCGAGCTTGGAGTTCTGAAGGAACTTCAGACTGTGTTTAATCCTGAAATGGCCTATGCATCGTACATTCCTTTCTACTGTCTTATTGGTAGGAGGATAACAAATAATTTTAAACTGATAGTTTGGAATACATGTTTATTCCAACTGCTTCACGCTTTTCTTGCATGTTGTTTTTGTAGGTGATTCAGCGATCCGCAAACTAGTAACCAATCATGAATTGGTGTGGAATCTGGCTCAATCATATCATCAAAGAGCAAGTCCAGCTAGTCCTGATTCTAACCCCGCTGGAGCTCAGAGAACATCTACCGTGGGTCTGTCTCCTAGCTTGGGTCGTCACATAGGACGTAGTCCCTTCCCTGCTCCCGCTTCCACTTCCACACCACTAGGTGGAGACATTGTGCCTGAGTCAGGTACATTTGGAAGTCATCTGGTTGGAAATCGTATTCAGGTGTCGCGGGGCAATGACTCTTCTGGAAGCCCCAACTTGTCTACTATGGAACCTTGGGCCAGGGCGTATGCTCCTCAACCAACCGTCACAACCTCTGCCGTTTCCTCAGCTGGTCCTTCGTTCTCCTTGTCCTCGTCGTCTTGGGTTCTGGGACCCACTCCTGAAGACAGTGCTCTGAAACAGGATCTTCCACGCAGTAGTCGCTCCCTTCAAGGCAACTGGCTTGCTTATTGGCAGTATGAGATTGGGCTCAACCAGCAGGACTCTCATTTCCACTTTCACCAGATCCGTCTTCAGAGTTTTCTAGGCCACTCGGGCACGGCCAAGTGCCTGGCACCGCTAGCAGGAGAGGACTATTTCTTGTCTGGGAGTAAAGACAAAACTGTCAAGCTGTGGCCACTGTATAACCAAGGCGACGGGACACGCGAGGTTGAACCTAGACTTACATACGCAGAGCATCGGAAATCAGTTTTTTACGTCGGCCAGCTCGAGGCCCTTCAGGAAGTGGTGAGCTGTGATGGAACTGTGCATCTGTGGGATCAGTTTACAGGTTCGAAAGCTACGTTTTCATTTGCTGTACAGTGGTACCCCGACTTACGAATGTCCTGCCCCGAGTAACGAAATGCATCGTTGCGAAAAAAAAGCGTGTCTTGTTCTTAATTGGCAGGCATGAATGAGAGTCCAGAAGTGTTCGAAACTGTTTTATAATACTCACGCACATCAAATTAACAATAAACAACAACAAAAGCACTGGTTAGAGATGTATTGCTTCCAAAATATAAAATGAGCTGGTATTCTCCTTGAGTGGCTTCTGCGCGTCTGCCGTTGGTATAAATAGAGCCACACACACACTTACTCAGCGGGAGTTTGAAGCAGTTTCAAACTCGCTAACAAAAATTTTTCCCCACAAAAACTTGCAAATAAGCTGATGGAAATTCGACGTGAGTGCGCTAATCTCGCTGGGTGTTCCACTATATGGTCCGGGCGGAACATTCTGATGACGTTAGTTTCGTGTCTGTGTGACGTCATTTCAAGATGGCGGTCACCGTTCATGTGAGATTGTCTGCTGTATTATTATGTACTGTACCTTTAAAAACAATTGCCAATTTAAACAACCACTTTGTAACATGTTTTTATTACATTTATTGACAATAGTTTATTATTTGTAAAAAATAACGAATAACGCGCTAACGAATTTCCCGCCTATCAATTAATTTCGTCAATCGGGGTACCACTGTAGTTGCAAATCCCGCCTGTTTTTCGTCCTCCATCTCAGTCGATTTCGTCTTTCCAGGTAAGAGCATCCGTTGCAACGAACCACTGGACGGGAAGAACCCGATCACGGCCGTCAGCACCATGCCTGCTCCTCATTGCAGCGTTGTGTTTGCTAGTGCGGACTCTGTGCTTCGATTCATAGACCCTCGCAAACCCGGCCTGCAGGTACCAATCACAACTCTCCTCTCTTTTCAGCCCCTTTTGTAAACCTTTTATCAGAATAAATACTTCAAATACAGTCGAGTCCGCTTAATCGGGCCACATCGCGACCATTTTGGCCCAAATAAGCACACGCCCCCCTCCAATCACTCCACTTCCATTATTAGCCGAAATAAGACGAGAAGTAACATTAAAATAATATTAAACACTTCATTATCCCAACACAAACATACCGCACAGAATGACTGTATCTCATGAAGGTGCAACTTTAGCGTACTTTGTTGAAAGATCCGTCCAATCTTCCCATGTGCGTGGAAAGAATAAAAAAACAGGGTTTTTTGCGTCAACGTGTTTACGTAATCGATGACATTTGGACACATTTTGGCTTCTAACGCCACACAAGGGTTAATTTAACATTTTAACACGATTACGATTGCTTGTAATGCACATGTGTGTGGTGGGTGTTTTTAGATTTATGTTCTTCACAGTAAATGTGCCAATTAATTTCAGGGTGAGCAAATAGTTTACTGTTTAGTCTTTCCTTTGAATTAAACTTAAAACAGGTCCCACAGACCCGTAACACCACACAAGGGTTAATGGAGATTTTGATTTTAGACCAATTGTTGGATTGTGATTCTCAGTATTATGTTTTTTGTGTGTGTGTGTGGTCAGCACGAGTTCCGTCTGGCCTACAGCAACATGAGTGCCGGGCTGATCCGCTGCCTCGCTGTCAGTCCTGGAGGACGCACAGTGGCTGCTGGTTTTTCTACTGGCTTCATAGTTCTTCTGGATGCAAGAACGGGGCTCGTGCTGAGAGGCTGGCCGGCTCATGAAGGCGATATCCTGCAGATGAAAGTGAGTGTGTGCACACAAAAATCTGTTTAGGGCAGTGTTACTTTTAATGTAGTTTTAGTCATAGTCTTTTGACTAAAACTTTGTTTTGTTTAATCTTAATTTAGTCATCTGAATTTTTTTAGTTTAAATAGTTTTGATTTTGGCACTAGTTTCAACGTGGAAAAATTTGAAACGCAAAGAAAATATCTAAAACAGAAAAAAAAAACGATTTCAAACGATAACGTATAGATAATGTGAAGCGTGTTGGAATTAATTCCCTACTACAGAGATTTAGTGGCCTACAAAATTCATTGCTGAAAAATCTCACGACTCGTGAATTGAAAAAAATGTGTAAGAACAAAGTACTTTCATGTTTCAAGAAAAATAATTTTTCGAACTGCCGTATTGGCAAAAATGTTGTGTGTGAGTCAAAACTTTTAAAATTGCGTTAGTTACAAACAAACACCATCTGGACATGTTCTTGAGGCTTTTCATGTTAAAAAAATGATTACTCAAGTAGACTTTTGGCTTAATCCTAACCCTTATTTATACTTTTTTTTAAATAATTTTTATGTCATTACTATATACCTCTGCTTTTTTTAAATGCTTTTTGCCACTTGAGTAATGCTCAACTCTACTCGCAGTCAAAATGGCAGAACTCATTCAAGATGAGTTGGAAAGCAAGAAGTCCAGATATTTTACAGTGACGCTCCGTTGTATTCTCTGTGAGGAGTGACAAACAAACTTTATTTAACCCTTGATTTGTTTGTCCAAACTCCGTCTCTGCCAGTAGAGGCCTGCAATTGGGAAAATGCAGACATAAGTTACTCATTAGGACAAATTCTAGCAGCGTGCAGCATAAGGATTGCTAGTAAATGTTTGCTCTGACTTTTTGTCGCTTTGAGACAGTTAAAACTGTGAAAAGCGCCTTACAAATACTCATTATTATTATTATTATTACTTCTTTTGGTGACTGCTGATGAACGCTTCAGTTCACTAGCAATCACTTTCATGAATGGAGAACTTTGAAAAAAATAATTTAAAACTACCAGCAAAAGGCGTTTTGTGCATTTTCCTTTGTTTTCATTTTCACTTCGTTATAGACTGGAAGTTTATGTCAAATTTTTCTCATTCTCCCTCAAATTTGACCCAATAAAGCGTATTTTTTGCCCCAATAAAGCGGCGTAACTTTGCGTTATGAGTAGAGTTGCCAAACAATGAATTTAACGAATTAATTGAAACAATCTGTGAAGATTTTTATGGCCCACGACGATGTTAAAAAAATGAATCAAACCAATAGTAAAAAATATGCAATATAAAAAAAAACAATCCAATTCTACACGACATCATCGTTATGTGCTGCTTCAGCAGAAAAGTACGTCAGAAATCGATTCTGAAGTTTAGCTGAACGGTTTCGAACAGTTTGGTGGATCGCAGTGGACCATACATGATACGAATAAAACCGCACAGAAAACCCGAACATTTACAATTGTTGTTTAAAAGGACAGCATAAAACTGGAATGTATATAAAATGTCATACAATTAAAATACTTTTCCAGAAATGTTAAATTAAACCCGTTACAACTAGAAAAGTCACCGGGCTGGATAAAACAATTTTTTTTTTTCTCATCCTATACTATTCCGAACTCTTTTCAATTCTTCTATTCCAAATCATGTACCCACATTTAAATACGGCCGACCTTCCCTTTAATGATTGGCACAGTTTTGCAAATTTGCACAATTTGCACGTAAACTCAAATAACACTATGATTTCTACGTTCAGTCTCTTAATCAATGACTACACCAAAACATCCGACATATCCTAATATAGACTGCCAAATGTACCACAAATCCTCTGATAGAAGGCCACCATGATGGAAGAGTTGAAATACAGAACGCCATGGCCTTCTATTAGAGGTTTTACAATAAATTAATTTCTAAATAAATCGTTGTTTGTGCAATTTTAGTGTTCCTGTTCTTGCACAACCAAACATACCCACATTGGCAAGAAAACTGAGCCTTTTGATTAATTGTAGCAGTTTTTTTTTTATAAAATGGGGAAAATGCCACTCCACGATTCCCTTCTTTGGACTAGTGATGACGACAAACGTATTCAAAAAACAACTATAATAATGAGTATTTGTAAGGCGCTTTTCACAGTTTTAACTGTCTCAAAGCGCACAAATGTGTAAAAAACTGTTGAAAAACGTTCTCCAATTTGGAGAGATGAGAGAGTTTTTCGGCTTCTTAATTGGTCCAATTCCTTCTCTCATTGTATATTATTTCCCAAAATTTTGAGTTTAGGGATTTTGAACTACAAAACTCAGTACAGTTTTTTGGTGAGGTTGTGTGCTTGTCTGGAGACAAAGATGTTTTTTTTTTTTTTTTTTATCATAAACTATGTCTGTCTTGTCTTGTCTTTTTAATAGCTAAAAAACATTTGCGATTTGTGTTATTGGTCACTCTATGGTCAGCAGGGCCTACAAGAATTGCTGTAGAAAGCTCTGGAAGCAAGTGTCTGATGTCGATCTGTCCGTCACGTGACTTGCAGACATGAGTTGGCGGCCGTGTTGGGTTTTCAGATCATGGATTTGATCGTCTTTTACTTCACAGGCAGCGGAAGGTAATTTGCTGATCAGTTCTTCTTCAGACTACACGCTGAACATTTGGAAGGACGTAGAGCACAAGCCGCTCCACCAGTACAGAACTCCATCGGATCCCATCCATGCATTGGACCTGTACGGGGCAGAGATCGTGGCGGGCACAGTAGCCAACAAAATCGGGGTGTATTCCGTCTTGGACGGCAAAGCCAACCTGGCCGGAACCACCAAGCTCAGCTCGGAGAACTTCCGTGGGACCCTTACTAGTCTCTCCGTGCTGCCCACCAAGAGGCTTCTGCTGCTGGGCTCTGAGAATGGCGCCATCAGGTTACTGGCTTAATCTGACCACCGGGTTAGTCACGTGCCCGAGATTATAATCTCCCAGTGCCACGCGTTCTCCAGACTCTATCTCCACGCACAATCCGGCCATAGAAGATCATGCATTTCCATTTTTAACCTTGTTGACTGAGTGACCCAAGTGACCAAAACTCAATATTGCCTCTAATTTAATACAATCAAAAGTAGCTTTTTAACATTTTTAGGTGCCCTATAATGAAACTGCACTGCTTTATGTATAAGAACACTTGTAGAAACTCACAGAGAATAACGGATGGACTCCAATGGTTGAGATGAGCTGCTCAGGAACGTTCAAGTGTAGCATTAGTGACCAAACTAGGTTAGTCTGGATCGCAACCCATGTTCCAGTCACCAGATAGTGTTCACACTCCATGTTTGGCACCTTTCTTCTGCAGAACACGGAACTTTTCGCCGTCCTGGTCGATGAGAGAGAGCGAACAAAATGCGGAGTTGGTCGAAACCGAGATGATTTGTTACTGCACTGAGGTCCATGTATGCAATTGAATCTGTATTGGGTTCCTGATGAGACCTGCTTCTAGACTAGAGACGCCCTATAAGCTAATGCTAATAGCCTTGAATGCTAATTGGTATGAGTACCTTTAGGTCAAAGGTCATTTTACAGTTGATGAATATTTATGTAGTATGTTAGTCTAAGCGCACATTAACAAATGAACTGTGTTTATATAATTACGTAAAAACCTTTATGCAATGACCACAAATGGGATTTCATGATATAAATCGTTTACTTTATTACGATCCTTTAAGGTGTCTTCTAACATTCCATTCTCAAATGGATTTCTACAGAGTTATACATTAACCTTTGCTAATCTTCTAAGAAAAGCACCAATTTATTATCAAGGTCCAATATGTTTATTAAAAATCTGTTCATGTTGATGTTTATTTCCTGGATAGTAGACGTGGGGTTTTATTTTTCACTGTTTTATGTTCAAATTCAAACCCAGTTACATTTCAGTTTTAAATCCATTCGAATGCAGTTTTCCAACTCCAGATTGGCATTTAAAAAGTCAGATTTTTCTTTCGAAATTGTCGTCAATGTGTTTGTCGCCATTGTTTTACTCGTGAAGACCTCGTTGGGATAAACCATTTCTAAAAGCCCACAGTATTACACATCGATGTCTTCTTCCAATTTTATGGGCCTTTTCTACACGCATATTCCACTAAATGAACGTTTTCAATTACTCAAAGTAAAAAAAAAACTTGAGAAAATATTCATGTTTGTTGTTTTTTTTTTTTTCTCCCCGTTCTGTGGGAACGAAGTCCATTTCTGTTTTTCCCAGTCTCAGTCAGTTCAGTCTGAATCCAGCATGTGTAGTTTCAGCTTTTAGATTGTTCTGCTCTTCAAACACGACCAGCTTCACGAATCCGCAGATCCAGCCGCCGGTTTGATGTTTGACCCCGAGAGCTCTTGATTTTTACATCAGTGCCGAGGAGGAAGGTGAGGGAAATCAATGGAAGTTGATCTGTAACAGGCTTGAATCTCACGTTCTCTGTTTTAGGGTTTTGTTCTTCTGGAGCCCGTAGGACCCACCGTTTCCACGTAAGCTTGAGGCTTTTTTTCTGCGCTCGTGTGAAGGTTTGGATCTTCAGGTCTGCTTTGGATGGAAAATGTTCCATTTATTAAAAAAAAAAAAACGTAAAATAAAAGTCAATGTAATATATCGATATTTCTAAGAAGAATTTACTGCATATGACAATTATTCACATTTATTTTAAATATTTATTACAGGTTATGTAAGCGATTTCGACATTTGTATTTACCTTTTTTTTAAAGCTTTCTAATCACTAATCGGCACATTTTGGAAAAGTATACTAAAGTTTAGCATATGTACACTATGTATTATTATCACACGACGTGTATCTATATATAACACAGTAATTAAAACATTTTACAAATATATTTAATTTAAAATAACGATTTTTATTTTAGATTTTTGCACATTTGTCGTATGTTGGGGTTTGAGTGTGAAGAGTTGGAATCCGAGCTGAAAATAATTTCCTTCTCTGTCACGTCGATATTTCAGTCAAAATAAATGGCGTTTACTTAAAGCAGAATTGTTCGTACTGCATTTTGGGGAAAAAAGTAATTAAACATTTTCTTCTTATTTTTTAATTCATAATTGTTTTCTGGCTATTTCCTAAAAGTTCCATTGGGTCCAAAACCAAACTATATAGTCTGTGGTTTTTTGCTCTATCTGAACACAACTAGTGTCTTTTGAATCTGAGTCTTTTCACCAACCAATCCATCCTTTTTCTACTGCTTCAACTATATCTGGGTCATAGTAAGACAATCTCTGCAACTCTGGGCCACACAAGACACACAAACTCTCTAGATTGGTTGTAGAGCTGGACACACACACACACACACACACACACACACTCTCACTCACACTCTCACTTAAGTCAATTTTCAAATTAAATTCTCCTGAAACTCTTGTTTTTGAACTGTGTGAGGAAACGGGAGAGCCGGAGAAACATGTAGAGAACATACAAACTCCACACAGAAAGATCTCAAACGTGTTTTTCTTGCCGCGAGTTGACTGCGATGCCCACTAGTCCACCATACAGCTCCTCCGATATCTACTTTAAAAATACATTTCTGTCTATATAGAAACCAAAAAAATAATGTAATAATTCTGTGTACCAGAAATAGTGTTGTTTGGTCAAGAAAGTGAGTCAGTTTGTCAATGTGGCCACTAGGGACAGCGTTGAGTTAGTGCTGTGCATTTAACCATTCACACACACAAACCCAGAGCAGGTGGCAACCAAATTAGTGTGTGTGTGTGTGTGTGTGTGTGTGTGCGTGTGTGTGCGTGTGTGCATTTCTGCTGTTCTTTGTTCTCAGATCCACAGCGAGAACATGAAGCTGAGTTGTCTGCTTTTCTTCCTGATTTGTTGCGTCCATCATGGCAGCATGGTAAAGAATCACCACTGAGTCAAGCATTTTCAATAGTTGTTAGCGATGCATTAAATCAGGGGTGGGCTAACTATTTGATTTCTATTCACTACATTTGACAAAATGGACCGACCGGAGTGCTTTGGCAACCTCACCTCACTGGAGAAAATGCACGTCTTGGGTTCTGGAGGAAATATATGCTGTAATTCCAAATGAAAATGAAGATCATTTGCAGCAATAGATCTGACTTTGGACCGAAAAAATATCTGACTTTCAATACATTTCTACTGTTCTTCTAGTCTACCCCATAAGTGGCCAGGGGACCCCACTTTATGCTAAAAACTAGCATTCGAGACCCGACTTTGTGCTAAATGCAGGAACACACACACACACTCACACTTGCATTTATTACATAATGCGGTCCCACCATTTGCTTACATACAACACAATACAATCCCTTCTCCTAACCCCACCATCAAGTATTCCTTTAACCTTAGCAAAAATTCAATTGTAACTTCAACCCTAAATCTTCTTGACCATCTTCTTGACCCTCAGACTGGCCTTCACATTTGTGGGGCCCAGACAAAAGTTGTAATGTAATGGGTTGTAATGTAAAAGCAAATATTTGGGTTTGGCCAAATATCACTTTGACCTAAATGCCAGTAGACACGCACACAAACACACACACACACACACACACACACACACACACACACACCTAACCCATTGCCTTTCATATCTTGAAATAATTGAGTTACTAGAGACAACTTTTTCAACGTGTTTTGTGACTTGAAACTTTCGCTAGTTGAGCCTTTCGTAAGTGGTACCACTGATTGGAAATTTCCTTTTACACATTTTGTCAAGACAGTGTCGTCTCTTTTGACTATACGATAGGCCAAATATTGTACAGGGTTCCTACGGGTGCTTGAAATCCTTGACAATGCTTGAATTACAATAATGTGTTTTCAAGGTCTTGAAAGTGCTTTTTTGAAAATGTGTAGCTGCGATAACATGCGCTAAAAATAAATATCGCTATTAAGAATTTAAAATTAATTGCGTTAACGCGCTAGTTTTGACAGCCCTACTTTAAATATAAATTATACCACAACTGTATGGTGCAGGAAAAACATGAACATGGAGTTTGAAAAGTGCTTGAATTTTATCTTTCGGAAAGTCTAGGAACCCTGATTGTAGCAACATTTCTTACTAGCACAAAAGTACACAAAAATAAAACACTTTTACAGAAGATTTATGGTTACAGATATATTACTTCCGGAACCGCTGACAAAAGAATTCACGTTACTTTTGTTGGTTTCCATTTTGTTTCCATTTTATGAAACCGTAAAGTGTCGGCACAAATGAATTTCGTAAGCCGAGGAGCCACTGTACTTGCATTTAGAACACAGCGAGGTCCATCAACCATAAAACCTTAGTATTTTGAGCCTGATGTACATTCCAGAACACAAACGCCATCTCTCTTGTACGTCAGGACTCCGTTGACCCAACAGAAGAACCTAAAGAACCTTCAACCTCAGTTCCCAACCCCAGCCAGAAGGAAGAGGATCTCCATCATCTCTGCCCAGAGGAACCGTCTAGTCAGCAGATGAAGCGTCTCCTGGCTGGTGGTGTGATGAATCTCGGCCTGATGTTTCTCCAGCACTTGAAGCCCAGCTCTCAGCAGCCTAACGTCCTCATCTCGCCCATCGGCCTGTCGGCGGCGCTGGCACAGCTGGCTCTTGGTAAGGCTGGTTGATGGTGGCATGGATATGTTGAGTATTGTCCTGATTGTCAGGAGCGACGGGCGAGACGGAGGACCTGCTTCTACATCACCTGCGTGCAGACGCCCTGCCCTGCTACCATCAGCTCCTCGGAGAGTTCCTCCGTCACTACCGCAAAAAGAACCTGACCATCGCTAGTCGCCTCTATCTGAGATCTGGTGAGAGACGCATTCATTAGCATGATCTCTTTCTCTTTATCCCTCCCTCTTTCTCTCTGTTTTCCCAGTGTCTTCTTGGTGTACCAGTATTCTTTCTTAGTAACTTCATATAGCTCTCTTTCTCTTTATCTGTCCCTCATTTCCCCTAGTTTCTCTCTTTCCCAGGATCTTAATCTCTCTCTTTGTCTTTCTCTTGATATCTTGCTTTACAAGTATCATTTAGCACTTCATATATATATATGTCTCATTCTTTCTCTTACGTTAGTTTCTCTTACCAGCACCATCTTATTTCTCTCACCTTGTTTCTTTTTCTCTTTCAGTATCTCTCCCTCTTTTTTATCTCTCTCTTTATCTCTTTCTTTTTTTATTTTTCTCTCAGTATATCTCTTTATATCTTTCTCTTTTCCCTAGTACCTTCATTTTTCTCTTTTCTCTTTTCACTTTCCCCCCAGTATCTCTTTCTCTCTCAGTATGTTTCCTTCTTTTCTTTTTCACTATGTTTCCTTCTTTCTCTTTTTTAGTATCTCTCTCTGTTAGTACTGTATTTCTCTCTCTTTGTTTCTGTAGTTATTTCATTCTAAATACACTTTGTCATGTACAAAATTCAATCAAAATAATGACCTTGTTTTTGGACTATAAGGCATCCTAAATTTGACAGTGCGCTTTATAAAAAATAAAAAAATCCATATCCATCTATTTGTGAAAAATCCATTATTGGGTTGAGTTCCAATCTGCTGCACCTTGAAGTTGTAATAATATTGTAATAGAAGAACAACACGTTATTTTGCCTTCACATTACATTTCTTTACCACTCTACATGAACGTCTAAACACTGAACTGACTTCATTTTCCATTGGCATTGGAACCAACAACCTAAACGTTGCAAGCACAGTCTCAACTGATTAAAATCATTTATATGATTTACCCCTTTTTTTCCAACCATCTCAGGGTTCCAAGTGAAGCCAGAGTTCCTAGAAGAGTCTCGGAAGCTCTACGACTCCGTTCCAGCTTCTCTGGTGGACGTCAGTGAAGTGAACGACTGGGTCCAGAAGGCCACAGACGGGCTGATCTCAGAGTTTGCCTCCAGCCTTCCCTCCAACACCATCATGATGCTCATCAGCGCCATGCACTACAAAGGTCAGAACCTTCAGCGGATGGAGGCGGAGCTTCTCTGAGACTCAGCGTGACCTTCTGATTGGACAGGAGAGTGGAGTACTCGCTTCCAGCATCAGTTCACCTCCATCGAGCCCTTCTTCTTGGGTGAAGACCGAATGGTCAACACGGAGATGATGCTCGGGCCCAAGTATCCGCTCAGCGTTTTCACCCACCATGACCTAGATGCCCAGGTTAAGTGTTTCTATCTCCTCGTCCATCCTGTGGTCTCCTAACCTAAGTCGAGGATTTTTCCTTAAAATTTCGGGCTGGGAGGGTCGGCTTATACGCGCGGTCTACCGAAATATAAAATATTTTACTCAGAACAGTGCGCAGATATTTCACCCTTTCTCACAAAAATAAACAGCAGATACACAAGCGCGGTAATTACATTAACATTTATGGCGCGAACTAAATAAATCTCTCAGAAATCGGCACAAGCCGGACAAATGAGTAGCACTCATTTGCGCGCGCACACACACACACACACACACACACACACGCACGCGCGCGCAGTCACACACACTTTCCTCTCAGCTCTCATATAAGAGCGGCTCTTCTGACTCTAGTCTCTATTTGGCGTGATGCTTCACAAAGAAACGAGTCACACGATGGATTTCGAACGTAGTATTTATTCCCAAACCAAGAGTTAGCTTTAGCCGTCGCATCTTTCACCTTAAAGGGGCAGAGCACTTTTCCCACAATTCTTTAAAATTATATTGCAGCCATACCAATTACAATTTAAACCTTAAACATAAATGAACAATATCTTAAATAGATGAATACCAACGTAAACAAACAGGGTTACTTGGTTTTTAGGTTTCCTTTACCACCAACGATGTCTGAATAGTTTTATTATTTCTATTGGATTAAAGAGCATCTGAACAGGTGTTCTATCATTTTTTCCCAGCGCCGCTTTAGTATCCCGATGGGCCACAAATAATCACAGTTGACTTTATATGAAACCCAAAATTAGGTTTCTACTCATTTCTATTTTTTCACATTTCTCTCATTTCTTTCCCCCGACTTATAAGGGGGTTTAAGCAGAATACCACAATCTCACAGCTGAAGTGGGGGGGGGGGTCGACTTATAAGCGAGTAAATACGGTATTTGCTTTTCTGACTTCTCTAGATCGCCCGGTTCCCGTTTAAAGGCGACGAGAGTCTTCTGGTGGTGATGCCGACGTCTGGACGCGTGAACGTCTCCGCTATTGCGACCAACCTCAACGTCTCGGATATTTACGCTCGACTTCCACCCGAGAGGAACATGCAGGTGAAGCTCCCGAAGTTCAAGCTGGACTTCAGCCAGGACCTTCAGGAGGCCATGATAAGCATGGGTGAGATGCTTTTCTGTTACGATGCCTTGCCAGAACATCTGTATTTACATTAATTCAGGTAGATTTTATTCATTTATTGTAAAAATGTAATTTACAATTTTACAGTAAAGTCATGTTATATCTAACTTGCGTATATTTGAAGCTCTGCTGCATCGGATGAGCTTATTTTAAGAAAAAGTCTTTTTTAAGCAGAGGTGTAAAGAGTACTGGACAGCAATACTTAGTATGTAAAAGGAAAAGTACAGCGAAAAGTACAAGTACAGAGTAAAAGTACAGATACTTAGTGTAAAAATTACTCCATTACAAGTAAAAAGTCACCAATCTCAAAAAGACTTAAGTCAAAGTAGCAAAGTATCCAATTTTACAAGAACTTAAGTATTACGTATTTTATTCGTACTCAATACACGCAAAAAAAAACTATTGTTTTTTAATACATAAACAGAATTTAACCTCAGTTTTTTAAAAATGGTAGAACAAAGTAGATAAAAATAACAAAAAGTCAGTCTCAATCACTTAAATGTGCAACGAAATATAGATGTAAAATAAAATTGATAAAAATAAAAATTATTAGCAAATTATATATATATATATATATATATATATATATATATATATATATATATACACACACACACACACACACACACACTTGTGTGTATGTATACAAAGACGTACTTAAGTAAAGTAACGAAGTACATTTACTCAAGTACCTTACTTTTATTCGTACTCAATACACGCAAAAAAACCTTTTGTTTTTTAATACATAATCAGAATTTAACCTCAATGTTTTAAAAATGGTAGAACAAAGTAGATAAAAAGAAGAAAAAGTCAGTCTCAATCACTTAAATGTGCAACGAAAAGTAGATGTAAAATAAAATTGATAAAAAATAAAAATTATTAGCAAAATACTCAAGTACCTTACACCCCTGTTTTTAAGTATTTCACTACACGATAGGCCAAATGTTGTAGCGACAAGAATGTTAGGCGATGTTTCTTTCTTACCACTAATGTGCAGGGAGATCTTTTGCTTGAAACATGCAAGAGTCCAGATGTATAAAACAGTTTTTTATTCTTCAAGTACGTCAGTAAAAAAAAAAAAAAAACAATTACAGAAGTAACAGAGATTTTCTGCTGGACCCGCTGACCCGTCATGCAGGACGAGCTGGTGTCACTTTTGTCAACGAAGCTGCGCTGTTTTGTTGTGAAACTGCGACACCCGGTGGCGGAGAAAGGCGTTGCAGTTGGAGATATTAAAGACTGAGAAATAACATGTTAATAATTTTTTTTTTCCGTTGGTGTAAACTACATAGCTACATACCGTCGTGTTATTTTGCAACAACAACATTACAGAGTATCTGTAAAAGTATCTGTAAATTATCGTAAATTATGTTTATGCACAAAAGTACAAACCGAGTCAGACAGGTTTTTTGCTCTCTCTTCTCTCTTCTCATCTCTTTCTCATCTCCTTTCTGTCATCTCTCGGCTTCCATTTGTCATTTTTTTTTTGTCTACTTCACATCTTTTCTCACTCATCTCTTTCTCTTTTTCTCATTTTTTACTTGCTTTGACTTTGCTTTTACTTCCTCTTTCTCTCTTCTCTCTCTCTCCTCTTACTTATTACTGTCTCCTCTCTCATCTTTTTCATTCTTCTCTCTTTCTCATCCCTCTTTCTTTTCATTCGTTTTTTTTTTTAGTTCTAACGTAATTTTTTTGTTTAAATTTGGCGTTTAAATTTCTCTTGTTTTTTTTTTTGTTGTCTATTGGTTCTCTCTTTTTCTCACCTCTTTCTCTTCTTTTTTTCATCTGTCAGCTTCTCACTCATCTGTTTCTTTTTTTCTTTACTCGTTTTTACTTACTCTTTCTCTCTCTCCTCTTTCTCATTCCTTTCTCCTCTTATCATTTTTTTCATCCTTCTGTCTGTCTTATCCCTTGCTTTCTCCTTTCTTTCATTCATTTTTTTTGTTCTGTCGTAATTTTCCTCTTGGTTTTTCTTTTTCTTGTTGTTGTCCCTTATTTTCCTATTTTTCTCACCTCTTTCTCGTCTCTTTTCCTTCATCTCTCGGCTTCTATTTGTCTTTGTTTTTCTCTAGTTTTCATCACTTTTTCCTCATTACTCGCTTTTGACTTCGCTCTGACATCCTCTTTCTCTCTCTCTCCTTTCTCATTTATTTGTCCTCATCTTTTTGATCCTTCTCTTTCTCATCGCTTGCTTTCTCATACTTCCCTCCTTTTATCAATTTTTTGTATCTTTTGTAACTCATCTCTGTTTATTTTTATCTTTACTCACTTTGTGTCATGTCGCTTTTTTATTCTTCTCTCTCTCTCTCTCTCTCTCTCTCTCTCTCTCTCTCTTTCTCCCCCCATTTTTTTGTTCTATTCATTCAACACAAATATGATCTATTTTTGCCATAATTTACCATTTGTTCTCTCATTTATTCATTCATTTATTGTTTATTTATTTCCTGTCTTGCTTTTTCTTCCCAGTCCGTCGTCATCTTTTCATCTCCATCACTTTGTCTTTTTCAATATATGTACAGTATTTTATTTGGTAAAAAAATCCTGTTTTTTCCAGGTCTGGGATCACTATTCAGTAAGCCGTCGTTGGAGCGCATCTCCGAGAGCTTCTTGTTTCTGTCCAGCGTCCAGCACATGTCCACCATCGAAGTCAATGAAGACGGAGGCGAAGCGGCAGCAGCAACCAGTGTGTTCATCTCGAGGTCCAGTCCGGCCTTCATAGTCAACCAGCCCTTTTTCTTTGCCTTAATCGATGACTTAAGTCACACTCCATTCTTCCTGGGAGTAATCACCAATCCAAACCCCGGAGCCTCCACCGTCTCCACAAACTCCGGATACGCAGACAAAATGGGCTTCACCAATGACAAGCAGCCGTTATTTCCCAAGTAGTTTCAGAGAACGAAAGCAAACGCCGTGTGCTGATGATGGAGAGGAAAGACGAAAACGGGTCTATCTCTTGATTTTGAATCCTGCTGGAGATTTGCTTCTGGTCTTCAAGGGTCTCTAGGTAGAACTTTATTTACGACACTTTGAAAAGTGCTGACCTAACAGTTTTCTCATCATCATCATTATTATTATTATTATTATTATTATTATTATGATTATTACCTTCATTATCATTGGTTTTATTATTATTATTACAATTTTGTACAATTGCTATTGTCTATAATATATGTATGTGACAAATAAAATTTGAATTGAATTAAAAAGCACAACACTATAAAATGTAATATGTAACTCTCGTGTGCCCTCTAGTGGCCAAAATGCCTTTGATCATCTGTGTGAGCCCTTTAAAACTCACACCGTTACAAATAAAATTGTCGGAAAACTCTAATTATTTAAAACTGGAGCCTAAATTAGTCTTTATGAGCAACAACAATAGTCAAATACTGTGCTAGGGATTTAATAAAAACGACAGCAATGTTGTTGTTTTTTGTACTACTGTATTGCTTAGATATACACTAAACTAAATACAAAGAGGTAATATATATAGGAATATACGTTTTTATACACAAAAAAATATTGTTGCCTGAATATTATTGTACGTATAGTGTTATGTATCACTACACCGTATTACTAGAACATAATGTCATGAGATTCAATTTCACGTGATATTAATCAAACGACTGTTCCTAAAAGGTTTAGAATATTGATTTATACGATGTCTTGAGCAATATTTGAATTTGTTTGTTTTCATTGTGCTTTTAGGCTAGCTCTGTTTTTGTAGTAACTTTCTGTCTTTTTTATTAAAAGATTTGTCTAAAAACACATTAAAATGGCTATTACCATGTGGATGGAATGCAAAATGCTTGTGGTGTTCATAATCCAAATCAGCACCCAGAATTCTAAAATTTGAGATTAAACTAAGATGCACAATTCTGACTTAATTTGCTCAAATTTGCATTATGAGAGATGATTTAAACGTTAAGCGTAACGTTACGCCCCGCCCACATACATTCCTATTAGTTGTAACTTAGTACTTGGAAGAGAGCGGCGATACTGACTATTCACACTCCAGGACAGACGGTGGCGCTAATGCACAAGATAAAAAAACAGACCAACAACGAGAAGAAGACTAGCGTTTTTAAAGACGCTCATTTTCACACAGTAACTTGCTTTAAAATGGAAGTTGTTGTTTCTTTCTAAATCTGGCAAATACTTTCCGAGTCGCCTGCAGAACGTTCCTGACGCTGTAAAGATGCGCGCGATTAAAGCGGAAAGTGAAGAAGCGACCAAACACACCGAGGAGGAAACGGGTAATCTTTCTTTTGTAATTTTTTGAAGAAAAATCAGGCCAAATGAATACGTTTGATTTTATCCATTCATTTCACTTCAATTTTAGATGTTGACATGGTGTGTTAAAACGAAATAATATTTTAACATTGTTATTCTTTTAACAGACTGCTCTTTATTTAAAAAAAAACGACTTTAGCTAGGTTTTAACAGGCTGGTCACCCATTTACCATTATTTAGAAATTAATATGTTGATAATAATTACAATGTTATTGTTACATTGTACAATGTTACAATGTTAATGTTATTACCATGCGTGAGACGCTGCTTTAAATAAATGATAACGAATACGGGACAAAACCCGTCCAGTATTGATTCAAAACGGGACGCGCAATTTCAATCTGGAATACGGGCCGATTCCATATTTCAAGGGACGAGTGGCGATCCGTGATTAGCGTTTAGAAGCAACTCTTTCTACTCACAGTCTTGTTGGGATTTTAGGCGCTTGATTCAATCACTTGTGTTACACTATGTTTGAGTAGAGCTGCAACAAGTGGCCGACATAATCGATTACCTAAATTCGTCGACGCAAAAATCGTGCGTCGTCAGTTGCTTGTTGCTTTAATTTTTTACATTGCAACAGAGTTCGGTTTTAATTACTGCTTATCTGTTGTTTACATTGATTAATATCTTATTTTGTTTATTTATTTATTTTTAATTGGTTTTTCTCATTTTATACAATAACAGTAAAGTAACAAGTAACAAAAGAACATCGTAGAAACACTTTTCACCCTTTCATGTCTATATGCATATACACATTCAGATTAACACACAAAGAAAAGAGGAAAGAAAGAATAAAAATAATAGTAAACAAAGAAAATAGTAAAATATAACAAAAAAACTGCAAAGTACTTCCCATTTTAAGTTTGCACTGCTGTTCACATAATATTCATATACGGTTCCTAAAGCCGATCAAAGTTTTTTTGCTTGCCCTTGGCAATATAAGTTAGTCTCTCCAGTCCGATACTGTTTAACACCTCTTTTTTCCACATTTTCATAGATGGAGCATCCATACTTTTCCAACATAGTGCAATGGTCCTTCTGGCTGGGAGAAGACCAAAATCAAGTAGTGTAGTCCGTTTAAATGTAAAATCAAGTGGGTATATTCCAAGAACACAGAGTTTAACATTTAGAGGAATCTTAATACCAAACATGTCAGACATACCTGTAATAACCTCTTTCCAAAACAGTTGTACTTTTTGACATTCCCAAAGACAGTGATATAATGTTCCCTTATCATACAAACATTTTGGACATACATCGGGAATATTAGATTCATATCTCATTATTATTAATAATAATAATAATAATAATAGTTGTTTTATTCAGAAGAGAACTGCTCATTTTCCATGTCAATAGAAAATATTTACGCACTGAGCTTTAATTTCAGTTGTTGATGTTAATTAAAAAAATCATATACGGGATCTGTGTTTCCTTAAAATATTTCAAAACTTGATTTGAAACAAAAAAATGAACTAGCGTCACCCCTGAGCAGGTAGACTTGCTAATGTTTTTGCATTGCAATTGTGTGTGATTACATTTTTTTAGGATAAATATTTTATGTTGCACTTTATTATTTACAGTCAATTATCTCACTGAATTCATTTTGCACTGAATTTGTGTTAAGATCATTTAAGGCATTTGTAAACATTTTTAGATCACTTTTGCATTTTTTAATTTAAGAACAGCTGTTGATTTAAATTAGACAAAAATGCTTAATACAAGCCTAAAACAGAGAAGCTGAGAACCAATATCTTATCATAGATTGATTTTACATAATATCCTGGTACAAATATATTTTCTGGTAATAGTAGATACATACATTTTTTTCTAGATGGTTTGATTTGACATGCATTAAAAGAAAGCTAATATTTGAACTAAATAACTAATTCTTAACTAGCAAGGTATTCCAGAATGATTCCAAAGAAGCATACTGGAATCAGACTCTTTTCAAACTTTGGCATAAAAGCATAATAACTTAAATCTTATTTCCAATATTAAGATCTTATTATATTCTAGCCTGCGTCAACGCTGCCAGGCCAAGGCTGAAAGCTGTTGAATTGTTTTATACTTGTGTCTCCAAGAGACATAGATTAGTAACTAAAATCTAGATAATAATAATAATCTAAAAGTTGTTTTGACTTATTGTTCCCTATGAATCTGTGGGGAAAGATTAGAATGCAAGATAATGTGATGTTGACGTAAATCCCAATTCCGGTAAACTGCTATGTCTCCAGTCTCTGTCTAAGTCTTATCAAAAGCAAGGACACTGGAGCCTCTCCGAGCTAAAATCTGTGTCAAAGGTTAAGAAACGTCTAAACTAAGAAATCCTCACATTTACTTGACTATTTGTAATATTTATATTAATACTCATTTGTTATAATCATAGTAATTTAATTAACACCAATAACCAGACAATCAAATGAATAAAAGTGATAATTCTTTTAAAGATTTACTTAGTGTGCTTTGAGACAGTTAAAACTGTGAGAAGCTTCTAAAAATAACTCAGAACTCAAACTCGGAACTTATATTAATTTATGATTGACCATAGAGAATATTTTATTATAATTCTTAGGCTATAAAACTTAAAATTGTGTTGAGACATCTGAAGGTCGATTATGAAGCCTCCGAGAAAGATTAAAATCTTTCAGCATTTAAATGTATTTTTTTTTTTAATAATTTTTATGTCTTTTTTTTTTGGCCTAAATGTATTGTCAGTCATCAGCCATCTTCTACCGCTTCATCCTTTACAGGGTCGCGGGGAGCTGGCGCCTATCTCAGCGTCTTAGGGCCGGAGGCAGGATACACACTCTGGATTGGTGGCCAACCATTCGCAGAGCGTAAATGTATTGTTTGTAAGGGATATTGAAACGTACTATGTGGTTTTGTACAAGAAAAAAAACTAATCTTGTACAAAGATTTACAGCTTAAGTCACTTTGTTGTTGGCTGAATTGAAATGCACTTTACAGCGGGCGTTATCTTTAATCAGTTTAGTTGTGTGTATTTATGCCCCTATGTTTCATATGGCCTTTGTGTTTAAAAAGAAAGTGTTAAGTAAAAACCAAATAGCATGTTTATTTAAATTTTATGAACAAATAATCTTTTGGACAAAATATAATCGTTAGAATAATCAAAAAATTAGTCGATTTAAAATAAAATAAACGATAAGAAAATAATCGTTAGTTGCAGCCCTACATTTGAGTACAACTTGCGGTCCGCCGTTTCGCCGTTTTCGTTCGGTTGATGTCGTATTCCTATTTATATTAATGTGGATTCGTGTGGATTCCCAACACTTTACAACACACCCCCTTAAAGCCACAATAGTGCTTTTAACAAATTTCAGTATACTACAGCTGACGAGTTGGTTTCACCACGAAGCTCTGTAGCGCTGCACGATTCTGGCTAAAATGAGAATCACAATTTTTTTTTTGCTTTGAATAAAGATAACGGTTCTTTCTGAATATTTTATTATTTTAAACATTCAACCCTGAAAATCAGGTTGTCAAACAGCAATATAATAAACACCGGAGGGGGGGGGGTTCCTCTAGGGCAGTGATTCTCAACCATTGAGCGCCACCTAGAGGGCCGCGAGAATATTTTTTTCAGCACGATCGCGGGCCGCGAAGTCCGCGGAACAACAATGAGCTCCCCACCACTAGATGGCGCTGAGGTGTCAACACGCTCCAATAATGCCATCAGTAGCGGCAGACTTTTGACTGAAGGTGGAGGACGTTCTTAAAACGAACAAATGAAGATAAAAGTTACGACTTCAATTAGTTTATATTAATGGCAAAAATATCAAACGTT
>MU204211.1:12710-34775 GCA_017309775.1 Paedocypris sp. Pulau Singkep
CAGACAGCTAGATCTCTCCATTCAATAGTAGCATTAAATCAACACTTAAACCCTCCCGCTGTTGTTCATCAATATTACATTCGTCTTGCATCGGTCTTGAGAGACGTAGACGCGTTTGAGCGAATGTCTGTGTCTGTTGTTGGTAGGAAAAGGGAATTTCGCCCCCTGTTGATCGCTTCTCCTTCTCCAGCCGAGTCTCATGTAAACTGACCTGGCCATCAGACAGACAGACAGAGTCCCGCAGACTTGCCCCGGGCGAGGTGAGCGACCCCTGGAAGACCCCGAGGGCCGCGCCCGTGATGCGGCGAAGGTCGTCCGAGGCTTTCAGGTGTCTGTCGTCCCCGTGCAAACACCAGCCAGTCAACACATTCCACAGCGGTGAAACCAAGAGCAAAGTGTTTACAGATGTGCTGTCAGACTCCAGCGCAGAGAAACACGCTCACGTCCGTCACCACCAGCAGACCTTCACTCCACCGCTGAGACGCCCAGGTCTTCACTAGCAAAGCCAGGATGAGACTGGACACATGCGAGAAAACACCACCAAACTGGCTTCCATCAAACTAAACCGGCTAATATTTCTTGGCCTCCCTTTTTCGAGTGAATTGCTTAATAGTTTTTATATTTCTATTTATTCTTCTATCTATCTATCTGTCCACCCACCCATCTTCTATCTGTCCGTCTGTCTATCTATCCATCCATTCGTCCATCCATCCATCCATCCATCCATCCATCTATCTATTTATGAATTATTCTGTCTGTCTATCTATTCATTTATCTATCTATCTATCTGTCCACCCACCCATCTTCTATCTGTCCGTCTGTCTATCTATCCATCCATTCGTCCATCCATCCATCCATCCATCCATCCATCCATCCATCCATCCATCTATCTATCTATCCATTCATCCATCTATCCATTTATGAATTATTCTGTCTGTCTATCTATTCATTTATCCATCCATCCATCTATCTATCTATCTGTCTGTCTGGCTATGCATTATTATGTCTGTCTGTCTATCTATCTATCAATTTGTCTATCCATCTATATATATATATATATATATATATATATATATATATATATATATATATGCATACAGTACAGGACATATAATACTATACTAATACTATATTATATGCACAATTATTGTTGCAATATCGTTTTTCAAAGCAACAGCATCCATAATCAAATACATACTAAACTAATGATAGTGATTGAATAATCATTTATTTAGATAAAATATAGACATACAGCACACACACACACACACACACACACACACACACACACGCACACACACACACACACACACACACACACACACACACACACACACACACACACACACACACACACACACACACGTCTAATATAAATGATATAACAAACTAATAATATTACTTGTTACATAATATATAAAACATTTAGACAGAGACACATTTGTCACTCATCGATTGCACTACTAGCTGTTATATTTGAATCTATTTATTGTTTCTTTTACTTTTCAAACCTAAAAATGCATTTTACTATTTAGACTAGATGGATATATTTTTGATAATGTACAGCAAAATCTAAAATGCCTTGAGCAGAAACCCAGAGTGGCAAGCGAGCCGCCGCGACACGTGGGAAACACGGGCTTCAAACTATAAATCCCGAGATCATTTGGTGCTTTTCCATTTTGAGGCGAGCGAGCTGGTTCCTGCGAGGTCGACCACACGTTAAAGCAGCTGCTGATGGATGGAACAGAAAGCGCTCGACGCGGGGGGAAACCAAACAGTGAGTGTTGGAGATATCGTTTGATCAAGTCTAGCGTGTAAATAACGTTCACTGGAGAAGCAGCTTCAACGTGCCGGAAACCTTCAGCGTCGCCTTTGTTTGGCTTTCCACAGTCGAAACCACGACTCCCACCGAGCTGCAGTAACGTTAACATCCTTGACTAGTGATGGAACGCAGCCTCGGTCCAGATGCCGGAGTCACGGACGGGCCTTTTACTCCTCGTCAAGCGGAAACCAACAGAGGAACTGAGGAAACCTTCTCTACTCTGCTCGACCAGGGGGAGTTTAGATTTGTTGGATGATGTCATCATTGAGTCGAGATGGGGAATGTATGGATGGGGATGTATTTTCTAGGATCCTTTAAGACGGGATTCTGTTGGGCCCTGAGCGCCACCTAGTGGGCGGCAAGAAAAATGTCAGTTCTGTGACTTTGGGCCGCGAGGGCCGCGATGCAGCTCCTCACCACTAGGTGACACTGAGGTGTAAGCCAGTTGTTAACACGCTCCAATAAGTAGCAGCCGAGTAAGTCAGTAGCTGCAGACTTTTGACTGAACTCGGAAACGTCCTTAAATCCAACAAATGAGGATGAAAGTTACGACCTCTATACATTTATATTAATGGCGCAATAAATGATATTTAAAAAAATCAATCGTAAGTTTCTTTGAAATGCTTCACATTTTTGTTTTGGACTTTTTCGCTTGCAATCTTTACTCTTTTTTTTTTTTGCGGAAATGCAAGAAAGAAATTTGAAACGACACAGGTAAAAAACGTAAACGGAAATAACGAAAATGTGAAAACTGCGAGCGAAAAAATTTAAATTGAACGAATGTGAAGCATTGTGCGCTAAGTCTTTGGCAATAAGGCAACATCTTGAAACTAAATATCCAAAACTCGTTGGAAAGCATGGGAGAAATAAAGCCATGATTTGGATTGGCTTAAGTAATGTTTGTTTTAATGGGTCACGGGCCTTTTTGATCTGGAAAATTTGGGCCCTGAGGTCAAAAAGGTTAAGAATCCCTGGTTTAAGACACACGTGTCAAACTCAAGGCCCGTGGGCCAGATGTGGCCCGCCATCAGAGGTGTCTTTGTTACTTTACTTAAGTAGAATTTTGGCTTATTTATACTTCACTAGAGTAAATATATTTCCGCTTACTTTTTACTTCTACTTATTATTTTTTCAAGCAAATATCTTTACTTTCTACTCGTTAAATTTTTTTAAAAACTAACCGCGTTACTACGATTTTATTTCGGTTAGTTTGATTTCCGTGTTGTCATCGATCCCAAAAAAGCCCCCCAATATAACGCGCCATCCTGTAACTGTGAACTTGACGTATAAACACGTATCATTCCGTATTGTTTTGTGTCGTTGTCAACAGCACAATCTGCGTCAACGTTTTGACACCAAACACGGAGCTAAGGACGGTAAAGCTAGCCTTTAAGAAAAGCATCAAATTGACCCAAGAATTAAGACTAACCTCATTAAAGACTAACCGAAAAACGTGACCAATATAGTTGTGAACGGAGTCAACCTTTATTTTGGAATTTTTGTTGATTGCACATTATTTATGCGTTGTACTTGTTTAACGTTTTCAAGATTCCATGTGTCTATATGCAGACAAATTGTGGTCATCAAACCATCAATGCGAGGCCTATTTTTGTAAAATGCCACATGTGTCATACATGTTCATGGAGTGATGTGGGTTTCCATAATCTGACAAAAATGTGAAGGATTTATGTTAGAGCAACAAGCAAATATAGGTTTTCGACGCAACTGCAATTGTCACTTGAATAAGTTCTAATAAACAATGAGTTATTTAAGATGAAGGAGCAGTTACATTTATTTTACATTACATTTGATTACTTTAGTTACATTTAAGAGTTAGATCCGGTTTTTTGAGGACAGACATTATGCTGATGTGGCCCTCGTGAAAATGAGTTTGACACCCCTGAAAGTTTAAGAAATAGGGTAATTTTACTGACACGAACAGACCAAACTTGTCTAAAGAATCTTCTGGATGAAGAGACAGAAATGGCCACTGCTCCAGATGGAAGGAAGGAAACGCTTCCTCATTCTGACTCGACATCGTTCCTCTCCCAGTCGGATATTTCAGATCCGCACGTTCATTTTTCTCCGCCGATGATGGCTGCAGCCGGAGCACGAGGCTGACGGATTACACACAGTTATTCCATTTTCATGATTTCTAATGGAACCTCTGGTAATTCATAATATTTAAATGTGGGACAACGTGGGAATCTTGGGATAAATCTTGTAGAGAGAATTCAATGGACGATTCCGTAGGGTCTCTGGTCATGTGTTTCACAGAAATATCATTATTCTCACATAAAAAGACATAATCTCACATAAACATCATTATTCTCACATGAATATCATTAGTTTCACAGAAAATAATTTATACTTGGGCTCTAAAGTAAATAAGGGAATAAATAAACCATAATATACAGATATTACGACATATAGGAATTAAATATTCAATCATATTAGATAAATGTATATCAAAAGGGTAAGTGTTCACTTAATTTTACAAAACATACACATTTATTTTTTAAAAATACATTTTTATTGCTCAATTATCATATTAATAGAGTTATTAGTCATAACCCATTCTTTATAATGAGCTAAAATCACTAAATAGGTTTAGATAAAAATAAATCTGAGGGCCACACCTTCATGTGGACGTGACAGGTTGGCCATCACAGTTCTATATAATTATTTGAAAAAAAAAAAAACGTGTTTATGTAAATGTTTAAGGACGTTTTTGCATCGACCTTCTGATTGGCGCTGGACTTGGACACAGACTCCACACCGACATAAAAAAATAATACATTACCGTGGTAAAACGATAAAACTGTGGTACCGTTACTGTATATGTGCCATGTTGCTAAACAAGCACCTTCTTACATGACTACATACATCCACATCGTGTAAAATAAATCGGTAATTTCGTTGTTTAGTACGAGGTGTGTGAACTAATAAATCTCGCAAAGGCGCAAAGCCCATAAAGCGATACATCTGCCGCGTAAACTTTAACGAGAACGCGGGTACGATCAGGGTTGTTTTCTCGATTGCTCGTGCCTTGAAGCTCTAGAAAGGCTTTACAGCGAAAAGCTCAGCTGATATTATAAGGCCGTGCGTTCCAGATGATGGACATCGGAAAAACGCTTCCAGCTGAGCAATCGCCCAGTCAAGTATTAGCAGACATACGTCAGCTGAAACCTGGAAGGAAAGTGTGGAATATCCTCATCGGGAGTTTCATTATTTACTGTAGTGATGCACCGGGTGATTGTTTAGTCTGTTAGGAACGTCTGCTGATCTAGCATCGCTTTAGTTGTTGCTGAGAGGAAGTGTGTGTACTAAAAAGCGGGATGTTTTTTCCTAGTGGAAATGATAGCAAAACGTCACATGTTTGAAATGTTAAGACTAGGGACACTAAAAAAAATTAGAATGCAAAAATCTAACCCTATCTGCCCCCTCCCCCCAAAAACAATTGGGAAAATTAGGAGTATTGAAAAAAATAGATAGATAGATAGATAGATAGATAGATAGGTCGATAGATAGAGAGGTCGATAGATAGAGAGGTCGATAGATAGAGAGGTAGGTTGATAGAGAGATAGGTCGATAGATAGATAGATAGATAGATAGATAGATAGATAGATAGATAGATAGACAGACAGACAGACAGACAGACAGACAGACAGACAGACAGACAGACAGACAGACAGACAGACAGACAGATAGATAGATAGATAGATAGATAGATAGATAGATAGATAGACAGATAGATAGATAGACAGATAGAGAGGTATGTAGGTAGGTGGATAGATAGATAGATAGATAGATAGATAGATAGATAGATAGATAGATAGATAGATAGATAGATAGATAGATAGATAGATAGATAGATAGATAGATAGATAGATAGGTATGTAGGTAGGTAGGTGGATAGATAGATAGATAGATAGATAGATAGATAGACAGATAGAGAGGTATGTAGGTAGGTAGGTGGATAGATAGATAGATAGATAGATAGAAAGATAGATAGATAGATAGATAGATAGATAGATAGATAGATAGATAGATAGATAGATAGATAGATAGAACAGCTAATTATTGTAATTTGAATGTTTATGAATTAATGTAAACAATTTAAATCAAAAGGTGGTTATTTTACAGGAGTGTGTGACGTTTGTACAGCAGAATACAGTAATTTACAGTATAGAATATAAGTGTAAAGTATATGTGAAATATAGTATATGTACACGATAGATAAGGCTTATAAGACTATTATTCCGACAAAGAGGAAACTTTGAAAGATGCTGTGGTACGTACAACAGAAAGCCATAATGTACAGTAAGTACAGTGAACGGGAACGTTGCAAAAGCAACTTGTAGTTAAAGTAATGAACTGGCCATTTTGGGGAAGATGGGGATTAAGGAGACAAACTGAGAGGATTAGCGGTACAGGACTGATTAAAGTGCTCAGGTAATCCAAGTGTAAACTGTAAAAGTACCGGGAGTTTGAGTGTCTCGCCTCTACAGGGTCTCACTGACGTCTTTTCCTAGCGTCCCACTGTATTCAGATACAATTTGCATATGGAGGGAAATCGTCTCATGGTTAAAGCATTTTATTTTGTAAACAGTTTATGAAAGAAATTTTTTTTTTCTTTTCGAATTGTCAGGGAGAAAAAAAATGCTTTGTGTCAAATGTGTAGAAAAAAATATAAAAACAATAATGACTGCGTGATTTTTTTGGGTGTGGCTAAAAGTAACTGTCGCGTTGAAAACGTGTTCACAGTGAATCATTTTTTTGGTTAGTTATTTTCAGACGACAGAAAAAACAATAGAGCCAAAATAAATGTTGATAAACCATACGGTTGAAGACACAGTATTTTTTGTTTTTGTTTTAAGAACATACATATATTTTTTTATATAATAATGAAGAGCAAAGGAAATGTACAGAAGAGTACACAGAATTACATAATTGCTGAAAACTACACCGTAAAATTAGACATTAATATTACTATTAAATTTCATTACAGTGGAGGTTCTACTGGTTTGGATGAAGCACCTTCAGTGTTTACGTGTGTTATATTGATAGCGTAGAAGTGTTGTTGTTATCTCCCAGTGTGTTTGAGGGCAAAGATGTAAATGCAGTTTTCGCAAAGTCTTCATACAAAAAGCGCTTTTCAGAGTCGTTGACGTTTCATATCCACTGCACAAAGCAAACGGAACAAGTAAAACACCGCAATTTAACAACGATGACGTGACGTTGACAACGACCAATGAGCAAGCTACTTGGTTGCCATGGCTACAAACTAAATAAAAACTCACAATCAGAGAAAAAAAAAATTTCGGAAAAACTTCGGAAAAAAAAAAGTAAACCCAGCTCATTCGATAATCTGAGATGTTTTGTCAAAGATGTTAAACACGCGTCCAGGAAGAACCTCAGGTAATTGTGAAAGGCCTTTTCCTCTAAACGAAAGGCGTTTCTGAAACTGGACTTTGCGAGCGTCACGAGGGAGCGCGGCGCATAATGCAGGACGCAGCTGGACTTATAAAATGAGCTCATATTCATATGAGGCCGTTACACAAGAGTTCGCAGCAATCATTCCATATAATGACAGCTCGAAGATGTGGGGTCTTAGCGCGGACCACTCAAGACGCGCAGATGCTCTTCTGATTGGGATTTTTACATATACAAGACTTCACTCATGTTTCCAATCATCGTTTTGTGATCATGTGACTGAAGGACACAGAGAGGAAACTTACCGCCACAGTCTGGCCGGTGACAACAGCGCCACAGTGGACACACTAAGTACTGCACCCTCTGAAACAGACACTGTGCATCAGTTTTGTCATATAACATTTTGTCTTTTTTCGTTCTTTACTTGTAACTTAAGATAACGGATATGGTCAACTTTTAAAAACGTTTTCATTCTTTTTTTTTTTACTTTCCGTTTCTGAACGACATCAGAGAAGTGAAAGGAGGATACAGTTTAAATGCCCTCATCCTTTTTCTTTACTTAACATTCTTTGAAATAATAATCCTTTTCATTTTCATCGTTTTACTTTACTTAGCCTAACATCCTTTTAATTTAATTCACATACTTTTACTTTACTCTACATCCTTTTACTTTGCCATACATCATTGTACTAAATTTTGCTTCACGTCCTTTACCTTTACTTTATGTTACATTCTTTTGCTTTGTCGTACATCTATTTACTAAATTTTGCTTCACGTCCTTTACCTTTACTTTACGTCACATCCTTTTACTTTACTTTGTTACGTTATTTACTTAACTTTTTTTTTACTTTACATCCTTTTACTTTATTTTAGTGTTACTTTTACACTTGAAAGATATTTTAACCGAGAAGGATTAAGAGCAAGAAGACCATTTTTTATGTATTTATTTGTTCTTTTATTAAATTATTAATTAAAAATATTAAAAAGTAATCATTTATTAAATTAATTAATAAGTAATTTACAAGACCACTTAATATTTATTTAGAAAAAACATGGAAAAGAGAAACTTTAAGATGGTAGATCTTTTTCATTGTATGCACGCACGCACGCACACACACACACACACACACACGCACACACACACACGCACACACACACACACACACACACACACACACACATATATCATAGTGGGGTCCCAACATTGAACGTATGAAAGCCAAACATTCCGCCCAATCCCACAGCAATTCAGGGAAAGGACTGGTGTGAGGTCCGGCTCTCCACATTCATAAATTGTTGTTTTAAAACTCATTCCGTGGTGTGTGTGTGTGTGTGTGTGTGTCTTCATTCGCTCTGATGTCATAGTGTTAGAGTCTTTAAAGGAATCCATTATCAGCAGAGAGGCTCTGAAAAAACACCAGTTTGACGTTCCTAAATTAGGAATATTGTAATTTATGTAGATTAGCATAAAGAATACAATGTGTTAGATAGATAAGGACATATGTGGAGGTGGGTAGATATGTGGATAGATGAGATAGAGAGAGATGGATGGATGGATGGATGGATGGATGGATGGATGGATAGATAGATTTATAGATAGATAGATAGATAGATAGATAGATAGATAGATAGATAGATAGATAGATAGATAGATAGATAGATAGATAGATAGAAAGATATATAGATAGATAGATAGATAGATAGATAGATAGATAGATAGATAGATAGATAGATAGATAGATAGATAGATAGATAGATAAACCAAAATATGGATAGATAGATAGATAGATAGATAGATAGATAGATAGATAGATAGATAGATAGATAGATAGATAGATAGATAAACCAAAATATGGATAGATAGATAGATAGATAGATAGATAGATAGATAGATAGATAGATAGATAGATAGATAGATAGATAGATAGATAGATAGATAGATAGATAGTTTACCGTTTTTCTAAGTTTATGTTTTGAAAGGGTCAAAGTTTGGCACCAAAATTCCGAACTCCGGAAAGATTCCCAGAGGCGACTATGAATCCAGGTCGGCCAATCAGATTGTTCCGAACAAGTCCGTGTTGTGTCTAAGGAAGGATGCGGTGGGAGATGTGTTCAGCAGACAACCAGCCACGGAAGCTTCCAGAACACTGTGGAAAAATCGCTGGAAAAAAAAAATCAATGAACAAACAGGAAAAACGAGCCAGTCACATGATGCGCTCTACCAGTGTCGACATTTGTGGTCATCATTATGTGACGCATTTGTCTGTCGGGTTTTGTTGTACTCTGTTGTTTTCATTAAAAACGTCAATGGTGCATTTTTAAAAAACCAAGGTTCTGCACAGTACATGTATTCTAAAAACAGATGCAAAGTGCTCAGTCTGTGTATGTCTTCATCTGTGAATGCTGAGTCTTACAGAGCGAGAGATGGCGAGGAAGAGGAAGACAGAGAGAGAGAGAGAGAGAGAGAGAGAGAGAGAGAGAGAGAGAGAGAGAGAGAGAGAGAGAAAGAGAGGAAAAGAAAAAATTCAAAAATCAACTAAGAGCAAAAGACAGTAAGAGCAAAAAAGAGAAACACAGAATAAACAGAGCACAAGAAGAACGAGAAACAGGAAAATAAAGATTGACAGATTGAGACAAGAATGTAAAAATAAGTGACAGAATAGAAGATTGAAGATTGAGAAAGAGAAATGGAGAGAAAAACAGATTGAGAAGGAGAAAGAGAAACAGGTTGATGGAAATAATGAGAGAATGAAAGATGAACATAGATAGAAAGAAAGAATGAGGTAGAAAGAGAAACCGACAGAATCAAAATAAGAATTAAGAGGAGAGAATGGGAGAAAGAGAAACAAAGAGAAGGAAAGAAAGATTGAGGGGGAGAAAGTAAAAAGAAAAGACAGAGTGAGGTAGAAAGAGAAACAAAGAGAAGTAAAGAATAACAGAGAGTGAAAGAGTAACAGAAAAGGAAAAAGATTGAGAAAAAAAAGATGGAAAGAATGAAAGAGATTAAAGGTGAGAAAAGATAAACAAAGAGAAGGAAAAAAGACAGAGAGAAAAAGAGAAGTAAAGAAAGAGAGAGAGAGAGAGATGGGAGAAAGAGAAACAGAGAGAAGAAAAGAATGTGTAAAGTAGAGAAAGAGAAACAGAGAAGACAGAAAGAGAAAGAGAAACAGAGATATGTAAAGAAAAACAGAGAGAGAAAGTGAAACAGAAGAGGAAAGCGATTGAGAGGAAGAAAGTGAAACAGAGAGATGGAAAGACTAAGAAAAAAAGAAAGAGAAACAAAGAGAAGGAAAGAAAGACAGAGTGCGAAACAGAGAAGGAAAAGAGAGAGAGAGAAAGAGAAACAGTGGCAGAGGGAGCAGAAGAGAAATATAGCAAAACGGTGAGGAAAATAAAGAGAGAAAGAAAGAATGAAAGAGAGAGGAAGAAGGGAAGAGGGAATCTTCTTTAACTTTGAGCAGAGACACTGAACATGATCTGATGTCTCTCACAGCGTCTGACGTCAGACATTTTCCTCCGAGGGAAAACTCACGACATCCCACAATCCAGCTGGAGACACTCAGAGAGAACACAGACGGAATTCCCTCTCTCTCTCTCTCTCTCTGTCTATCCATCCATCAATCAAATATCTATCTGTCTGTCTGTGTATCTACCTCTCTATCTGACCATTGTTCTATCTATCTGTCTATCTATCTATCCATCCATCCATCCATCCATCCATCCATCCATCCATCCATCCATCCATCCATCCATCCATCTATCTATCTATCTATCTATCTATCTATCTATCTATCTATCTATTCATCCATCCATCCATCTATTTGTCTATCTGTCTGTCTGTCTATCTATCTCTATAACTGACCATTGTTCCATCTACGTATCTATCTATCTATCTATCCATCCATCCATCCATCCATCCATCCATCCATCCATCCATATCCATCCATCCATCCATCCATCCATCCATCCATCCATCTATCTATCTATCTATCTATCTATCTATCTATCTATCTATCTATAGAGTGGAACAGAGTGGAAGCCCCTCAGAATCCCCCCCTCCTCCTCTCTCTCTCTCTCTCTCTGCGTGACGGGAAGCTCCAGGCGTCTGCGTCACCCAGCAAACACGCCGATCCATCCCAAATAGTTTTTCCATCCGCATACCATCCGAGCGGAGATGGTGACTGCTGGAGGTTCTGCACTGTCTGCTGCCCCCCAGTCACGCCCGTTTCCATGAGTAATCACAGCTCAGCGCTCCGAGAAGCTACAAATTACCCCTTCTAATGCCTAAAACAGCCCGCGCGCTCATCTCACTGCGCGTGCTGACAAATGAAGTCATTCAGAGGCTGGAGGCGTGTGTAGAACCAGACGGGAGCGTGTGAAGCATCATGGGAAAAAAAGAGCTTTCGTTTCTCTAGCTTGAGCGATGCGGCCCACGGACAGACCACCTCACGACCTTCGGCTGAGAGTGAGAGTCGTGATGTGCCACACCTGCAACCTCCGCATTTGAGCAGAAAGTAAGAGAGAGAGAGAGAGAGAGAGAGAGAGAGAGAGAGAGAGAGAGAGAGAGAAAGAAAGCAACAGACAGACAGACAAAAGACTATTAGAAACAGATACAGACAGATACATTTTTGGATGGATGGATGATAGATAGATGGATGGGTGGATGGATGGATGGATGGATGGATGGATGTATTAAAAACAGACAGACAGGCAGAAAGATATTTGATGAGTTTTGTATTTGTATTTTTATTTATTTCATATTTTACTTTTATTACTTGTTTTTATCGTATTTCTATTCTCTATCGTTTATTGTATTTCCCTTTGCACATTTGGAATAACATATTTTATCTTTATATCTTGTTTTTATCGTACTTCTATTCTTGCTTTTTGTTGTTGTTGTATCTCCCCCATCCCTATGTCTAATGCTGGAACGATCAAAAGCACATTTCACTACATGTTGTACCACGTATAATTTGTTTATATAAAATTTAAATTTGAATTTGGATGGATAGACAGACAGACACACACACACACGCACTTACACACATACATACGCACATATCCACAGATACACAGGCAGATATTAGAAACAGATAAATAGACAGATAGATGGATGGATGGATAGATGGATGGATAGACAGACAGATACAGATATTAGAAACAGATAGACAGACTGATAGATGGATGGGTGGAGGAAGGAATGGATGGATGAAAGGATGGATGGATAGATAGATAGATAGATCAATACACAGACAGATATTAAAACAGACAGATATATATTTGATGGATAGATAGACAGACACATGGACAAATATGCCTAAAACCACCAAGCGGCTGATGAAGAGTTAAGCGTCACACGGTCAGTGGCGTGTTGAGCAATCTGACCGCGGAAGTGAGTGATGATGGGATTGTGCAGCACAGGTAGCTGGACCAGACACACTCGGCTTCTCTGACTCACAACCGCTGGATTGACTTTCCAGACGTGGTTGATCTGGGGTGAAACGGTGGTGGAAACACATCCTCATCCGCAAGACCAGGATATATGAGAGAGAGAGAGAGAGAGAGAGACATACAGAAGAGAAAAGATGATGATTTTTGACGTTCAAACCAAGCTCGTCTCTAACCCAGACCAGCCTGACATCTACTGGCAGAAACATTCAGGTCTGAGACTTTGGAAATTGTCCTTGTTTTAAAGAAAAAAAAATAAACAAGGACGATAAAAGGAATTCATTTATTTCATATTTTGTAGCTAGCATGTGATGAATTTGACGCTTCTCACGTTTCTTGCGTTGGAGAAGCTCGGATCTTGCTCCGAGGGGATAATATCTCAGTACACGGGGCTGATTGTTTTTATATCCCTTCATGATATTTAATTTAAGTCACTTAATTTCTCCCATATCATTCAGATGGCGCTCTCACTGACATACAAAGAAGGCAAAGTGTTGAACACTACAGAGAGCTACACAGAGTTAAACACTACTTACAGAAGACACAACAGAGAGTTGAACACTAAACAGAGCTAAACACTACACAGGAGAACACCACACCTAGTTTAAGACCACACAGAGTTGAACACCACACAGAGTGGAACGCTACACATAGTTGAACACCACACAGAGTGGTATGTGACACAGAGTTAAACACTACATAGAAAGAACACTACAAGGATTGGAAGACTACACCTAGTTTAAGACTACACAAAGTTGAACACCACACAGAGTGGAACGCTACACAGAGCTAAACACTACACAGAGTTGAACACCACACAGAGTGGAACCCTACACAGAGCTAAACACTACACAAAGTTGAACACCACACAGAGTGGAACCCTACACAGAGCTAAACACTACACAAAGTTGAACACCACACAGAGTGGAACCCTACACAGAGATAAACACTACACAAAGTTGAACACCACACAGAGTGGAACCCTACACAGAGCTAAACACTACACAAAGTTGAACACCACACAGAGTGGTATGCGACACAGAGTTAAACACTACACAAGAAAGAACACTACACAGAGTGGAACACTAAACCTAGTTTAAGACTACACAAAGTTGAACACCACACAGAGTGGAACCCTACACAGAGCTAAACACTACACAAAGTTGAACACCACACAGAGTGGTATGCGACACAGAGTTAAACACTACACAAGAAAGAACACCACACAGAGTGGAACCCTACACAGAGCTAAACCCTACACAAAGTTGAACACCACACAGAGTGGTATGCAACAGAGTTAAACACTACATAAGAAAGAACACTACACAGAGCTAAACACTACACAAAGTTGAACACCACACAGAGTGGAACGCTACACAGAGCTAAACACTACACAGAGTTGAACAGAATTTAACGATATACAACCAAAAACTACTGACTCTTATGAACTTTGAATAACAAAATAATTATTCATTTGTTATTAAATTATTATATATTTTTTTTAGGTTTAAAGAACTTTGTCTACTCCTAATGGTGTCTAATGGAGCTTCTGCCTGTGATTGCTGCAATACCAGCAACAATTGTCGTGTTGTAATCTTATTTTCCTGCGTATCAGCTTGTCGTCTCGGGAGACACAATCCTCGCAATTTTCATCCTGATAACGATTTTCTTTTACTTATTCTCTCATACGTTTGCCTAATTAAGTGGGAATTTGGACGAAATTAGGCTTCTGTAACGGAATTCGTTCCGGCCCTCAGAGTTTGGCCCAATTAGCCGGAACCGATAGCCTCGGTTCTACAGATGGACTGGGGTCTATTTGGGACGATCTGCTTTATCCTGGAGTGAAGAGCGAAACGGAATGAAGTGGCTAAAGCTCCACATCTGTGTTTGTTCTTACCCTCTCAACCCGTCTGTCTTACATAAGCTCTGACTGCAAGGCAAGAATTTGTCAAGTCCAGACCTGAACCGCTGGGCTCCTTCTGGCTCATCTGCTCAGAATGGACACATCCATCAGTCTAAACTCACAAAACACACACGCACTTGACGTCTGCCATTCCCCCGACGTCTCTGTCTGGACACCAACAGCAGCGAGAGCTACAAACGTCGCTGGCTTTTAAGTCTCAGGGCAAAAGACAGGATCAGAACTTTCTCACAGAGAGAAAACATGCACTTTAATTATCTAGAGTTGTTACTTATTGGATGGTTGGATGGATGGATGGATAGGAACACAGACAGATAGGCAGACAGACAGGTCTACAGTTAGATAGACAGAGGGACAGACAGATCAGAAGACAGACAGACAAAAAGATTGATGTGCAGACAGACAGTAAGGTTGAGCAAGAGACAGACAAGTAGACAGGAAGGCAGATGTTTAGATTGGATAAAATTATAGGTTGATAGACAGACAGAAAGACAGACAGACATAAAGATTGAACAGGCAGATGTTTAGATTTGATAAAAATATAAGTTGATAGACAGAAAGACAGACAGACGGTTAGACAGACAGACCGTTAGGTGGACAAAGAGAGATATATGATGACTGTGAGACAGAAAGATTGATAGGCAGACAGACAGATTGCTAGGTAGACAGACAGTTCGGTGGACAGAAAGACAGACATACAGTACATAAAGATTGATAGACAGACAGTATGGTTGATCAAGGTAGACAGGCAAGCAGATGTTTAGATTCAATAAAAATACAAGTTGAAAGACAGACCGATGGTTAGGCAGACAGACAGTTAGGTGGACAAAGAGAAGATAGGATGACTGGGAGACAGGAAGATTTATAGGCAGACAGACAGATTGCTACGTAGGTAGACAGACAGTTAGGTGGACAGAAAGACAGACAGACATAAAGATTGATAGGCAGACAGACCGTTAGGTGGACAAAGAGACAGACAGACAGAAAGATTGATAGACACACAGACAGCCAGACAGATTGGTGGGTAGACAGACAGTTAGGTGGATCGAAAGACAGACAGACAGACATAAAGACTGATGGGCAGACAGACAGACAGTAAGGTTGAGCAGGAGACAGACAGGTAGACAGGCAGGCAGATGTTTAGATAATAACTAATAAATAAATATAAAGGTTGACAGACAGAAAGACGGTTAGGCAGACAGACCGTTAGGTGGACAAACAGACAGAAAGACTGATAGGCAGACAGACAAGTTGAGCAAGTTGCAGTAAGATTGAGCAAGAGACAGACAGGTGGGCAGATGTTTATATTAGATAAATACATAGGTTGATAGACAGACAGACAGTTAGTCAGACAGACAATAAGTAAGGTGGACAAAAACAGACAAATAGAAGGACAGACAGACAGAAAGATTGATAGGTAGTTATATAGATAGATATACAGTATAGACAGACAGACAGACAGATTGCTTTGTAGACAAACAGTTAGGTGGACAGAAAGACAGGCAGACATAAAGATTGATAGACAGACAGTAAGTTTGAGCAAGAGACAGACAGGTAGACGGTTAGATTAGATAAATTGATATTGAAAGACAGACAGCTATGTAGACTTAAAGACAGACTGATAAGAAAACAATCAGACATAAAGATTGATGGACGAACAGACAGATTGCTAGGTAGATAGACAGTTAGGTGGACAGAGAGACAGGCAGATAAGAAGACAGGTTGATAGGCAGACAGACAGCAAGGTAGATAAAGAGACAGATACGTAGAGAGGCAGATGGTTAGATTAGATATGTATAGATAGATTGATAGACAGACACACACACTGCAAATAAAAACAGCTTGACAATTCTAAAAATAACTAAATTATTACCCATAAATGTCAGATGCTTTGAAACTCCTGTGTAAACTGTAACATTAGTTACTCTCGTCTGCTTTGCTTTTTTCCCTCACACATTGCCAACACTCCGGCGATTCCGTCCACCTGCTTCACCGTAGCAACATAAACTCTAAAGCCAACCAGAAGGAAAGGGGTCACGAAACCTCTTTTTTGTATTTTACTTTTATTTTTACTGCATTTTTAAAATCTGTTGTATTTATTTGCTCACTTATTCATCCTCTTTTTCACCTGCATCCCCCTCCCCCCAAAACCCCCATGTTTACAAGCTGGAAAATACATTTCACTACATGTCGTACCATGTAGAATGTGTATGTTACAAATCTAATTTGAATTTGAAACGTCTTCTGAACCACATCAGACCAGAACCACCACAGAACCAGATCTAAGCCACCATACCAGACCATAACCACCACAAAACCAGACCGGAACCACCATACTAGACCTGAACCACCATACTAGAGCGGAACCACAATATCAGACCTGAACCAGAAGAGAACCAGATCTAAACCACCAAAGAACCAGACCTGAACCAACAAAAAAACAGATCTGAGCCACCACATCAGACCAGAACCACCACAGAACCAGATCTAAGCCACCAGACCAGACCAGAACCACCACAAAACCAGACCTGAACCACCATACTAGACCTGAACCCCCAAACTAGAGCAGAACCACCACATCAGACCAGAACCACCACAGAACCAGATCTAAGCCACCAGACCAGAACCACCACAAAACCAGACCTGAACCACCATACTAGACCTGAACCCCCAAACTAGAGCAGAACCACCACAGAACCAGATCTAAGCCACCATACCAGACCAGAACCACCACAGAACCAGACCGGAACCACCATACTAGACCTGAACCACCATACTAGAGCAGAACCACCACATCAGACCTGAACCATCACAGAACCAGATTTAAACCACCAAAGAACCAGACCTGAAACATAAAAAAAAACCAGATCTGAGCCACCACATCAGACCAGAACCACCACAGAACCAGACTGGAACCACCATACTAGACCAGAACCACCACACCAGACCTGAACCACCACAGAATCACACCGGAACCACAACAGCACCACAGTACCAGACCTGAACGTCCACAGAACCAGATTGGAACCACCACGCTAGACCAAAACCAGCACACCAGACCTGAACCACCACCGCACCAGATCTAAACCACCACAGAACCAGACCGGAACCATCACACAAGACCAGAACCCCATGTCTGCTACCACCTTTGGTTTTTCAGGAAATCAAATCATGGTGTTCCGACCAATTTGACCTGCAGCAAAATAGTAAATGAAAAAAAAGTTTTTAAATTTAACAAGAACAGACCAAACGACTTTTTTAATTCAAGGTTGAACCACAAATGTTCTTATAACCTTTCTTACAAATAAAATCACAGCAAAATATCATGGGGGTTCCTACTTGGGCCCCTTTGAATTTTAGGTTGTTATATAATTTTCCATGAATTGAAATGTCTTTTAAATAAAAGACCTTAAGACATTTATACTTAAATAAAACTATCAAAACAGTTACAAAAACCAAAACCTCAAATGTGAACGGAAGGTTGACTCGACTCGCCTTTTGACTTTTGCGTTCGAGAAAGAGTTATTACCTAAATGTTTCCAGTCTGTATTTTTACTTCTGATTATGATTTATGACTGTGTACAGTAGGTCTGATGCTTTATGTCATAATGACATCACACACCACACTTTGCCAGCAACCAATCCAATTAGCCGGCTAATTAGCCAATGGCCAAAAGAGAAAGCAATCCTTTGTTCCATCTCTAGACACAATAATTGCATTGCGATTAAACACTAAATAATTACTAAAAATGCAAATCTATAAGCATACATACTTTTAGAGTTTGGTACACTCAAAAGCAGAGATGTAAAGTACTTGAGTAAATGGACTTTGTTACTTAAGTATGCTTTTTGCTTTTTTTTGAGCTTGTGCTGAGTATCAAAAAGAAAAGCAACATTTACTCTCTACTCCACTACATTTGTGATTAAACATTTGTATTTTTTACTTGACTACATTTGAATAGAAACTACTTGTTACATTGTGAATGTGCGCAACAAGCCAGTATCGATTTATGATGCATTTAGTTTTTTCAAGAAACGAGGTGATATCGCCATCTGTAGGATGCTGAAGGTACTGAATTCTATTTAGCAGCTAAATCACGCAAACGTGAATTAGAGACGTGAATGTATTTTACAAATTTGATTACATCATATTTAATTTACCAATCAGAGATTTATTTTACTACTTTTGTTTTCCTTGAATGGAGTTTGTTTTCACATTTCTTGGTGTGTTTTTATGCCTAATTTCAGTGTGTGTAAAATACTCAAGCTCTTTTAAAATTGGATACTTTGCAACTTCAACTCAAGTCTTTTTGAAATTGGTGACTTGTTTCTTGTAACGGAGTAACTTTTACAATAAGTATCTGTACTTTTACTCAAGTATGTCTGTCTGGTACTCAGACATACTTGAGTACAGTCTGCTTCTCAAAAAACCACCAAGCCTCAAGAAGAGCAAAAACATACTAGAGTAGTGAGGTGGAGGTTTTGGAGAAGATCTGAACATGCTCAGTCCAGGCCAGATAACCTGTGCTTTAGAACACAACCTCCGAACGCGAGTAGCACCGCGATGACACCGGGTTTATGAAGGCCGGGCGCTTCGCTTTTAATGAGTGGAAAACAGAACCCAGTGCCATGTTCACATATCTGGCGCGGAAAGTATTCCAGAGGCTTTCCAGCTGTTTGAAGCGTCCCATTCCACACACAATAAAGACGGTATGAAGTAACGTAAATATCCATGCAAGAGGGTAAAAAGACCGTAAAAGACAAAACAGACATTACTATGGAGATAGTAGTACAGGACCATTGACTTCCTTCAGCTGTTGGGAAAACTACAGCAATGTGGAAAAGCCACTGATTTTGTTTATATGATTTATGGATGGATGGATGTACAGACAGAAAAACATATGGATGTCAATCAGATAATTGTTGGATAGATTAACGAATGGATGGACAGACAGAAAGACAGATATGGATGGACAAACAGACAATAGTCGGATGGATGAATGGATGGATGATGGAGGGATGGATGGATGAACGGACAGAAAAACATGGATGTCAATCAGATAATTGTTGGATAGATTGACGAAATGTATGGACGGACAGAAAGACAGATATGGATGGTCAGATGGATGATAATTGGACAGATGAGTGGATGGATGTACAGACAGAAAAACATAAAGATGACAATCAGATAATTGTTGGATAGATTAACGAATGAATGGACAGACAGAAAGACAGATATGGATGGACAAACAGACAATAGTCAGATGGATGAATGGATGGATGATGGAGGGATGGATGGATGAACGGACAGACTGAAAGACAAATATGAATGGACAACTAGATAATAGTTGGATGGATGGAAGGATGGTCAGAAAGACAGACAAATAGATAATTGTTGGATTGATTGGTGGATGGATGGACGGACGAACAGACTGAAAGAAAAATATGAATGCACAAATAGATAATAGATGGACGGAGGGGTGGATGAATGGATAGATGGACGAACAGACTGAAAGCAAATATGAATGGACAAATTGATAATAGATGGACTGATGGGTGAATGGATGCACAAACAGAAAAGCATATGGGTGACAATTAGATAATAAAAAAGACAGATATGAATGGACAAATAGATAGTAGTTGGATGAATGGGAGGACAGAAAGAAAGACAGATACAGATGAACAAATATGTAATTTTTGAATGGATGGACAGAGATGAATAGGTGGTTGGTTGAATAGACAGTCAAAAACATAGATGGAAGGCTGGACAAAGATGGATGTGTGATGGAGAGAAGTACATCTTTACAAGTCTGGTAGAAAAAACAACATTCTAACTTCTTCACCAAAAGGTTTGAACATAATGTCTCATGGCTCAGCTAAAACACGAGCACATCCCCATCTGCCCGTTGACGCTAGCTCATAAAACTAGCAAGAGAATTCAGACGGCTGCGCAGTGACACTTGAGTTGTGATCATCTCTTTTTTGCCGTTATATTCGCTATATTCTATCCACAGTTGCCATCCAACAGCGCTCGCTGCCAACACATGGAATATTCCTGAACTCTGTTTTAAAGATATTAGCTCATGGGTCTGTTTTCCGAAGCTGCTGTAATAGGTCTGAGGGGTTCTAGCTCTTCTACAGCCATTGCATTACGTCAGAAAGTCTTCAACTGTTAGGACGATCGTCTTTAAACAGGAGGGTGTTTGGAGTGATGGGTTACTACCAAAAGTGAACTCTAAAAAACATGCCTGGGTCGTGATTTCACCTCCTCCGCCGCATCTCCTGTTGGCGTTTAAATCGAATGGAAAGATTTCTGGAGGCCGTAACAAGACCTTCAGTTTCTAACCATTACGTCGACTTATGTTCACAGGCAGGATAGCAGACAGATGTGCATGGAGTCACCATCTCTCGCCCGTGTTTCACAATCTCCTGTCACACGTTCTAATGGAATATTTCTAATTTCACTTTCCTCTTCCGCTCTTCAGTGCTTCACACTTTTGCTCCGAAGAGGGACAGTGTTTATTAAGAAAATCTCCATCAATCCCAGAGTTGTGGCAGAACTCTAACAAGTCTTACCAATGGTCCAATGGTTGGGCGTTCCAGAGAACATCATCCTCCATACCAGTAGTACAGAGAAATATAACCTGTCTCTCCAGATTGTCCTTCCTATCAGTAGTCCAGAGTGACGTAACCTCTCTCCTGAAGCTCCAGAAGTGGCATTGTCCTTCAGACCAATGGGCTGATGTCGTAACCCATCAGACACTCCAGAGGACACCATCCTTCCTACCAATAGTTCAGAGAGACGCGCTCCCCCATCAGATTCTCAGAGGACACCCAACTTCCTACCAATAGTCCAGAGAGATGCTATCACCCATCAGATTCTCAGAGTACACGATCCTTCCTACCAATAGACCAGAGAGACGCTATCATACATCAGATTCTGAGAGGACACCCAACTTCCTACCAATAGTCCAGAGAGACGCTCTCCCCCATCAGATTCTCAGAGGACATACCAATTCCTACTAAAGATGCAGAGTGACAGCATCACCCATTTGACACCCAAGAGGACACAATGCTTCCTACCAATGTTCTACAATGACGCGATCACCCATCAAACGCACCATCCTTCCTTCCATTGGTCCAGAGCGACGACAAAAACCCATTGGACACTCCAGAGAACAACATCTTTCTTATCATTGGTCCAGACTGATGATATCTGCTTCTTGAAGCTCCAGCATTGACATTGCCCTTCCTTACAATGGTCCAGTGATGATGATCCGTCATGACCCTCCTCTGAGCAGAGGTATAGATCACTCTAAACCTCTTTATGCAATACAGATTTTAAAAGGTCAGGCAAGAAGCAAAGTCAAACCAGGCAAGGGTCAAAGATCCACAGTCAAAATACAGGAAAGCCGAGAGACTGGAATGGATTGTAGAC
>MU204211.1:34875-45486 GCA_017309775.1 Paedocypris sp. Pulau Singkep
GACATTGCCCTTCCTTACAATGGTCCAGTGATGATGATCCGTCATGACCCTCCTCTGAGCAGAGGTATAGATCACTCTAAACCTCTTTATGCAATACAGATTTTAAAAGGTCAGGCAAGAAGCAAAGTCAAACCAGGCAAGGGTCAAAGATCCACAGTCAAAATACAGGAAAGCCGAGAGACTGGAATGGATTGTAGACAAAACTCAGCGATAGTCAGGGGCTAACGAAGTCTTTATATCTGCAAGTTAATCAATCTCAGCTGGTAAGGTTTTGAAAAACTGGTTTCTGGGAAAGGTAGTTCAGTGTTTGCTGATGTTACTTCTTCAATCACCAGATACAACGGATTTATTTTGTTTTCCTAGTGGTTGTCGCTTATTTGCTTGCCCACTGGTCACAGTTGTAGTCATTGCTATATTATCACAAACTCAACTTGAACTTAAAGATCCAGTATGCTTAATTCATGAGCAATTTACACCGAGCCTCTCGGATTAAGGCTTCAACTGGGCTACTGGTGTGCAGATGAGCCCACATCTTCTCGGCCTAACCGATTAGCATGAGTCAGGCCTGTTTGGTCTGCAATCACTCACCCAACCCTGCAGGTTTAGACTGGGTCTGGATGTCATCACCATGACTTCAGGGAAGGTTCTTCAAACACATTTGACTGTATTCTAAATGGCTCTTGATTCCATGTCAACACTTAATGTCCTGCGTTTCAGATTTTGAGTAAAGCGTCTTCTCGAAACACTGAGATCATGTGCAGCTCAGATGTCTGGTCTGACAAAAGAAAATTCCACAAAGCATATAATTCTGTGAAATTGGCAGCCACAAATGCGGCACCCTGTAGTTGGGAATCGGATGTAAATCTATTAAAACCGGAGTTTTAAATGGAACTTGCTTTGCAGCAGATGTGAAGCTCACATGTGGTTCGGGGAGTTTGAAAGGTTTTGGATTGGTTCGGATTGATACTGGTCAACTAATAGTGGTCTTTATCCAGAGGTGTAAAGAGCACCTGAAAACAATACTTGAGTACAGATACCGTACTGTAAAAATTACTCCATTACACACTGCCAAGTCACCAATTTCAAGAAGACGAGTAAAAGTTGCAAAATTTTAAAAGAACTTAAGTACCATATTTACGCGAATATAGGCACCCACTCTAATTTTTCAGGCACAAAAAAAACAAAAACATTGATTTATTTCTTTCTTTATTTTTTTTTTCTGGTTCAATTATGGTATTATTCTCTTAAAAATAGTTTGTTTTACTTAAATTGTAGACAACAAAAAGTCACTTTTATCTGCGTAAATACGGTATTTTACTCAAACTAAGAAATCTGGAAAAACAAGAAACCATGAGGGTTTTTTCTTGATTTAGTAGTGGAGTTTTAACAGCTCAAAGATTTAAATTGGCAGAACAAAATAGACTAAAAGGAACATTAAAATGTAATAATTGGAACGCTGGTTAATCGGGACAGTAAATTACCAAAGCAATTCCAAATACATAAGCCTAATATTTTTCGCTAATTGTATCACATTATTCTGCCTAGTTGGGACAAAACCATGCACTTTCGATGTGTCCCAATAAACCAATGTATTTTTAAAGTCAATTTTAAATGCCTTGTTGTCCCAAAAATGACACCAAGCGCAGAAACAAGACCCAACTGACACGCTAATCAACACTCATTGGCCTTTTGATCCTACGACCTTTATGTTTTCAGTTCAGGACCTTAAACCGCGATTGATCCTGGGTCTTCACGTATTGGGTTTCAGCTCTTTGTTGAAAAAAGCAAGAGGTCAGGTTTCTAAAGCACTTGCTCCATCAGCCCCTGACAGCATCTTGCTTTCGGATCTCACCCTGATGGTTTCAGTTTGAACGTCGAGCGAAAGGCCTCGAGTCGGAGAGCGTGTAGAACATCACACACACATGCTTCTCCTTCAGGCGTTTCTCGCAAGCCGAGACGCTTTCGACCAGGCGAATTGTTGAATCGCTTTAAAATACAGTGATTTAGTTTCGCCCAATAACCGCGAAATCCAGATTTACCGTCCAATTACAGCAGGCCAGAACTTCCACACGTCAGAGCGAAAGCAACAATCGACGCTTATCTAACCATCAGCATTTTTCGGGCCGAATATTTCAAAGACTCTGTGTTATTGATCTGCGTAAGAATGAGACTTGTAATAACAAATAGAGCGATGACTTTCATTCCGGCAGAAAAGTTCAGCCAAGTAAGCGAACGCCCTGAAATGATTGTTTCGTCTTAGATGTGCAGGCAGAATTCATTAAGAAATCGATTTATCCATGTTCCCGCTATTGAATTTACTCAAGTAAGTGAATGACTTCAACCTTGAAAAAATAGAAATGAGTGATTGTAACAGCAGAAATCTCTCCGAAATCTGTCCAGTGTAGTTTCCAATTGATTTTCTATGTAGTTTGCATGTTTTTCTCATGCTTGCTTGGGTTTTCTCTGGTTTTCACAGTCTCAAAACATGTTCAAGATACTGTAATTAGAGTCTGAAAAACTTTACGCTCTGTGATGTAAACTGGTGTAAAGTACTTGGGTAAATGGACTTTGTTACTTTACTTTTACTTTCTACTTTTCTCGCTACTTTACTAATAAGTTTTACTCTCTACTTGACTAAGTTTGGGATTGAGTATCTGTATCTTTACTCCACCACATTTGAACGGACACTTACCGTAACTTGTTGCATTGTGGGAGATAAGTCCGTAATTTTTTCTACCGCGGTTAAATTTTTGGGGTGACGAGGTGATATCGCCATCTGCAGGATGCTGAAGGTACTGGATGCTGTGTAGCAGCTATATTTTGACTGTATTTTGTTAATTTATTATATGTATATTGTTCTGCCATTTTGAAACATTGAGGTGTTCAGTTTGATTTCTACTGTATATTAGGAAATGAAACCTCACAAATAAAGAGTTTCTTGTTTTTCACATTTCTTGGTGTTTTTGCAGTTTCAGTATGAGCAAAATACTTTAGTTATTCTAAACCGTGATACTTTACGACTTTTTCTTTTATTTATATATTTATGTTACTATCTGCAAAATAGAGGGGAAAAGGCGGAGTCAGACCAAACTCAATTCCTTGTTGTCACGTGCAACTTGGCCAATAAAGTTGATTCTGACTCTTTTACTCAAGTCTTCTTGGAATTAGTGACCTGCAAGTGGATTCATTTCTACTGTAAGTTACTCGTACTTCTACTCAAGGATGGTTTTCAGGGACTTGGGATTGGCCTAAGGAACGATTTTTAACGTTTAGAAAGGAGTGATTATAACAACAAAGCCAGTCCAGCATCTCAACAAAGCCTTTACAATTGAGTTTAACTTCGGTGGCCAAAAAAGCAAGTAAATCGTTGGCTTAAAGTTGAGCACCTTGACCATCACGAGGAATGTCGCCGCGTCTTGTCTCTTTTACAGCAGTCACGTGGTTTCCTCTAGATCTGGTTTCTCTCTGGGCTGAGGAGGTTTCCTGCTGAGACGGGTCGAGCTGAGAGTCACAGCAGCGTCTCGCAGTAAATCAGGTTTCACCGCATCATGACGGATCCGGACATATTTTTAGTACTTTTTTTTTTTTTTTAGAGCTTTTTGTAGTTTTTGTAAGTTTTATGTTGTAATGTTATCTGTTCGTCACCTGTTCCTATCTAGGGACTGACAGTAACGAAGATTCAATTTTCTGTATGTATGTACTGTACATAGGACAAAATTGACATTAAAGCTGACTTTTGACCTTGACTTACACGTTCTTTACACGTGTAAGTTAACAACTTTAAAGTTAACAACTGTCAAGTTAACTACTGGAAAAAGAGAGAAACAAACCAGTGAGTCTGACCGTCCATCCCTCCATCAATCTTTTCATTCATCCCTCCATATATTCACCACATCAATTCATTAGTATGTCCATCGATCTATCTATCTATCTACGTATCTATCTATCCATCAACCCAACTTTTGGTCTATCTATCTATCCATCAACCCAACTTTTGGTCTGTCTGTCTGTCTATATATCTATCTATCTATCTATCTATCTATCTATCCAACTTTTGGTCTGTCTGTCTGTCTATCTATCTATCTATCTATCTATCTATCTATCTATCTATCTATCTATCTATCAATGGATCAAAACATTCATCCATTTGACCGTCTGTCCATCCATCCATCCGTCTATCTTTCTATCCATTCACATATCCAATTATCCATCCAGCATAATCATCTGAATCTATCGTTCTTTCTTTATCTAGCAATCACTTGCACTTTGTCGCTTTGTCTGGCATTGCCTGCCAGATCCTGTCCATTAATCGACAAATGCATAATTCATCACAGAAGTGTTAAATATATTCAGATACACAAGAGCGTCTCTCCGTCTTTCCGTGATGAAGAAACGAGCAAGACACGTTTCTTTAAACCGCCATTTCACCATGAAAAAACGCCATTTCACCATGTTTTTTTCCCCAATGGAAAGAGGGAATTTGTTAAAATTGTGATGAAATGTAGGTGGTTGTGGATAAAAGCGTCTGCTCAATGACTGTAAAGTGAAGTGGAAGTGCAGAAGGGGTCGTACGTGTCTGTGGTGGGTCAGTCGGGGTCGCCCTTCATCCGTCACTGACAGCTCTTCATTCTCGCCTGACAGCGCGAGTATGACGTATGGCTTCTGTGGAGTAAACTACTACTATTACCCCGCTGTTGCTCTTCACGGTGGCCTTCAAGCCCAGACCCTCAGGAGCTTGCCCTCTTCTGCCCTGGCCAGACCTGATCAATATAACCACCTCACTGCTCAGACTCATTATAAATCAAACCTGAGTGGCCTGGTCAAGACGTGTCTGCTTGAAGAGCTTTGATCTTCTCCAGAAAGTCACGTGACACAAGCTACCAACTGAAAACAAAAGAGAGACAAACCAGTGTGTCTGACTGTGCAGCCCTCCATCAATTTTTTCAATCATCCCTCCTTCTATTAACCGCATCAATTGATCTATCTATCTATCTATTGGTCTGTCTGTCTTTTTGCTATGTCAGATAGTCTATCAAATTATATATTTATCTGATAGATAGATAGATAGATTTCTGGTTTCTTCATCCAGATAGATAGAACCATCCATCCATCATTCCATCTTTCTATCTATCCATCCAGACAGATCTATCCATCCATCCGTCCGTCCGTCTCTCTGTCTGTCTGTCTATCTATCTATCCATCCATCCATCCAGATAGATCCATCCATCTGTCTGTCTGTCTGTCTGTCTGTCTGTCTATCTATCTATCTATCTATCTATCTATCTATCTATCTATCTATCTATCTATCTATCTATCTATCTATCCATCCAGATAGATCTATCTATCTATCTATCTATCTATCTATCTATCTATCTATCTATCTATCTATCTATCTATCTATCTATCTATCTATCTATCTATCTATCTATCTATCTATCCATACAATCCAGATAGATAGATCCATCCCTCTATCAAAACCAGATAGCCTGGTCAAGACTTCCCAGCTTGATAAGCTTTGATCTTCTCAAGAAAATGTGTGTGTGTGTGTGTGTGTGTGTGTGTGTGTGTGTGTGTGTGGCACAATGAAGTAGTGTGTAGCGCTGTTGTCACAGTGAGTGCATGTGAATGTGTGCATGCCGCTCTGTGATTGGACAGGACCTTAATTCCAGGTGTCCCGCCTTCAGACCCGCGTTACTGTGATTGGCTGTTCCTCGTGACCCAGAAAAGGAAAAGCAATTCAGAAACAAATTAATTAACGTAATTAACGTAAAAATAAAAACAAATTCCACGTAGGGGTTCGATTCCCAGGAAAAAGCAGGAATTTGTCAAGTTGTAAAAATTGTAAAATGAAATGTAAGTCGCTTGGGATAAAAGCGTCTGCTAAATGACTGTAAAGTGAAGAAACTAAACTGGAAACAAACTTCTAGAACGTTCTACTAAGCGCTGGTCATAAACACAAGTGCCAGGCCGTTTACTTCAGCGTCTTGTGGCTTTTCAGTCCAGCCTGGTGTCGGTGGTTTAGTCCCTCCGCAAAGTTTCATTCTCAGGTTTACGGGTTGTTTAAAATCACCGGGGCACAAAGGCAACAGGGCAGGGGCAGTTTAAGAGTGACACACACACACACACACACAGAAATTCTGACATCACTGGTCTTAATGGGACGTAGCGGCGTAAACATATTTATCATCATATAAAGGTAAACATTATCGGCAAAGAACGACGTCTCGCAAAGCTCCGTTTACAATTTCCTGCCCGACAACAGCTGTCAAAGTGTGTGTGTGTGTGGGGGGGGGGGGCTAGGGGATGACGGGAGGAAAGAGAGAGAGTTAAAGTAGGTGAAATTAAGAGAAGTAAAGCGAGAGAGTGAGAGAGCAGATAAGAGAGAGAAGGGGGGAGAGAGAAAGCGCGAGAAAAGTTGGTGAGAGTAACTGCTTTGCTGAAAAAGTAGAGAGAGATCAAACGGGAATGAAAGAGTGAACAACATTTGTGCATCCCTCATTTGTGGGCCAGATAAATGTTTGTCTAATCTGAAGGAGAGAGTGAAAGATAATGAGAGTGAGAGACTAAAAGAGAGTGAAAGGGTTGAATAAGAAAGAGACAGTATTAGATTGAGAGAGAGAGAGAGAGAGAGAGAGAGAGAGAGAGAGAGTAATACATGGACAGAGAGATTGACTAAAAGAGAGAATGAGAGCGAGAGAGAGGGACAAAGAGAGACAGATAAAGAGATAAAGAAGATGAGAGTGAAAGGTTGTGAATAAGAGAGAGAAAGCTGATGATGATGAGGATGTGTGTGTGTGTGTGTGTGTGTGTGTGTGTGTGTGTGAGAGAGAGAGAGAGAGAGAGAGAGAGAGAGAGGGGAGAAGAGTGAGAGAAATAATGACTGGAGAGATGGAAAGAAGCAATTGAGAGAATGAGAGCAGAAAGAGTGAGAGACAAGAGTGAAAAGGTGTGAATAACAGAGAGATGTGGGAGAATTTTGGTGTGTGTGTGTGTGAGAGAGAGAGAGAGAGATAAAAAGACAAACCTTATAGATAGATAGACAGATAGATAGATAAAAAGAAGAGAGAGAGAGAGAATGGGAGTGAAAGAGAGAGAGAGACAGACAGAGTAAGAAAGACAGACAGAGAGCAATAGAGAGTGAAAAAGACAAACTTTATAGATAGATAGACAGATAGACAAAAAGAAGAGAGAGACAGACAAAGAGAGAGAGAGAGTGTGTGAGGGAGAAAGAGAGACAGACAGACAGAGAGAGACAGAGAGAGAGAGAGATGATGATGATGATGATGATGATGATGATGATGAAATGACATGTCTAGGTAATAATCGAGCTTAATAAAGCGTAGTACAGTAGTAGTAGTAACATAGTAACGAGGGTCTCGGCTCATTGAACACTTTAATAATCACTGATGTAATGTGCGATTTCCAGAAATGCGGTTGTGATAGAGACATCTGGAGCAGATAAGACGTGGATCGGATCAGAACCGCATCTGGATGTGAAAGGTCATTTCTACTCTCGGCAGACATTAGTTCTGTCCTCACGGTAAACAAAACAGACACGTACATGTGACTTACTCCGTTTGACGAAAATCAAAAGTGATGAGAAAATATCAGCTAAAATATCAGCAAGATCCGCGTTTTGGATGAAAACCACTGGAAACGGACAAAACTGCGAATTTTGAAGTGAGTTTGTCGCTTCAAAAATATACGACTGGATTTCAACACGTCATGAAGGATTAAAGATAAGAAAGTGCTTTTTTTGTCCCACAGTGGGGACATTTCCTTGTTACAGCAGCACTAAGAAAACACAAGCAGCAAAAAAAAATTAAAAAAAAGAGTATATGCAGCTTAGAAACAACAGTTAAGTTATAGAATATAAAAAATATATACGTCAAAATTATGCACACCTGGACATCTTAAATTGGACAAACCTGAATTTGGGCAGCGGCAGTGTCGATAGAAAAAAATCTTAGTAAATTAATATTGTATTTTCAGGCAAAATAGGTCGGAATGAGTCACGTGACGTTTCTTTTAAATACGTTTGACGCGACGTTAAAAGAACAATTTAAGAATCCAGCACATAACATCGGATCCATTAGTAGCAACAGATACATTTAAGATTTTATGGATGTTCTACTTATGACCTCGAGAGATGAACTAGTAAATATATATTCCACATTGTAAAAAAATATTATGCAATAAACCACCGCTATATTCTAATTTTAAATCAGTTTTCTCGGATGTGATAAAAGTCCCCAATACAATAAGCATAAAATAATTAAACGCAAATAATATGAAGAAACAATTGTTTTGGTTTAGCAAAAAACTTTAGCACGAATTGCATTTTCTTTTTAAAGTCATTTTAGCCAAATCTTAATTTTAATACTTCGCGCGGGATCGAACATCTTGGGTTTAGCGGTGAGAAACACAAGTTTACTCGAAACGCTCGACTCTAGTTTAGCAAGTGTGGTTGTAATTATTAAATATCTCATGCTCACAAAACTGTAGATAACAATTTGGAAACTAGTTTTTACAGTGCGGATCTTCTCGCTGTGACCGTTGGAATAACGCTTTGCATTGTTTGGTCTTTTCCGCCCTCTAGTGGAGCTCTGTGGTAAATCATTAGCCGTCATCTAAATGTGACATCTGCATTAAAATGATACTTTGACGCTCATTAGCAGAGATGTAAAGTACTTGAGTAAATGTACTTTGGTACTTGTTTCTGGCTACTTCGTACTTGTACTGAGTATCAAAAACATAAGCAACTTTTACTCTCTACTCCACTGCATTTGTGATTGAGTAACTGTACTTTTCACTCCACTACATTTTAATTGACACTTACCGTTACTCGTTACATTTTGATTGTGCGCGACAAACCATAATAGATTTTTATTGCGGTTAATTTCTTGGGCGAACGAGGCGATTTTGCTATCTGTCGTCTGCTGAAGATACTGGAAGCTACTTGTGAATTAGAAACCACACGAACGTGAGTTTTATTCATTTATTTTGCACATTTGAGTTTGATTGAGACTGACTTTTTGTGTTTTATTTAATTAGTTTTACCATTTTTGAAACACGGTGTTCAATTTAGTTTCTGTATTAGAAAATAAAATCCCATTAATAGAGCTTTTTCACATTTCTTAGTTTTTTTTAACCTTAATTTAGCATGAGTAAAATACTTAAGTTCTTTTGAAATGTGATACTTTGCTACTTTGACTCAAGTCATTTTCAAAGACTTTTTAACTTCTTACACCTCTGCTCATTAGACATTATAAATTCGATTGCAAATGTCTGTCTTTTTCATAAAATAAAATGTATACTATTTTTCTATTTAAAAAAAAAAAAAAATTAGTAAATTAAACTAATTTAATAGACTTAAGCTTAATTGTTTTTTTAAGGACATTTATTTCATTAGGATAAGTCATAAAAAATCATTGAGAATAATGGAAAAATACATTTTTGTTCTGTAAATCAATTTCCTACACACATTGTGCATTCACTTACACACAAACGATCCATGTTTAGCATCTTCCTGTCTGTCCTACTGTTTACCATATGATTTATGTCTGTCTATCCTTCTAACTGTCTGTCTATACATCTATGATCAGTTCATCCACCTATCTGTCCCTCTGTCCATCCATCCATCCATCCATTTCAGCTGAAGATGATGAGGATGATGAGCAACAGGACACAACTCGGAGTGGGAAGTGTGTGATTCCCAGAGGTGGGTATCTTCTCGGGGGTCGACGCCTCCTGAAGGCCACACCCGGAACACTCCGCCCCGCAGAGAGAGCACACGGACATGTCCCGCCTCACGCCGGAGGTGTAGGAGCGCAGCGTCTTCCTCTCTGCAGGAGAGCAGAGGTCTGTTTATCTGTCTATCTATCTATCTGTCTATCAATCAATCAATCTATCTATCAATCTATCTGTCTGTCTATCTATCTATCTATCTGTCTATCAATCAATCAATCAATCTATCTATCTATCTATCTATCTATCTATCTATCTATCTATCTATCTATCTATCTATCTATCTATCTGTCTGTCTGTCTCTCTGTCTGTCTGTCTATCTATTTATCTATCTATCTATCTATCTATCTATCTATCTATCTATCTATCTATCTATCCATCCATCCATCCATCCATCCATCCATCCATCCATCCATCCATCCATCCATCCATCATCCATCCATCCATCCATCCATCCATCCATCTATCTATCGGGGTCGGTCAGGAGCGTCTGGACACTTACGCGGCTCGTAGTAGTCGTAGATGGTGATCACTGCGTCTCGCACGCCCGTCACTCTGAAGTCCTGGACCGTCGGGATGTTCACACATGTTTCAGACAAGGTCACCTGTGCAGATGAAGAAGTCTTGTCAAAACGAGTGTGTGTGTGTGTGTGTGTGTGTGTGTGTGTGTGTGTGTGTGTGTGTGTGTGAGACAAAGAAAGATAGAGAGAGAGATATGACCGGCTCTAAGTTTATTATTATTTAGAAAGAACATCCATCCCTCCATTGTTGTATCTATCTATCTATCTATCTATCTATCTATCTATCTATCTATCTATCTATCTATCTATCTATCTGTCTGTCTGTCTGTCTGTCTGTCTGTCT
>MU204212.1:0-19232 GCA_017309775.1 Paedocypris sp. Pulau Singkep
TTTTTTCTCATGAAATTGAAAAAAGCAGTTCCTGCCCTTGGTCATGCAGAGATGCACGCTGCACTTATGGCAAGTCCAGGATGTATATCCAGTAGTGCAGTTTTTGCACCCATTTCTCTTGTCCCAAACCGGAAGGTGGTCCAAACCATCTGTCCGGATGTCCAAGTTTGGTGAAACGAGTTTCTTCCTTTTAGGTGCGAGTGGTGGATTTGGCGAGGAGCTTCGCCTCCCTCGCTTCGTCTTCCCAGCACTGGTCAGAGATGTTGCGACGTCTGCCTGGAAGAACGTCTATATAGAAAACTAAATATAGAAATTGTAAAACTATTTATATCTATTACATAGAAATGTTTACGTTATATGTGATAATGTTTTCTTACCGTGACTAAAGAGTCAGCAGTCTAAATTATCAACCTGTAAGCACAATGACATAATTATAAAGCATGACATTTTTACGTTATATGTGATAATGTTTTCTTACCGTGACTAAAAAGTCAGCAGTCTAAATCCACAGACCCCAAGTGTCAGTGGATTATCAAAACCTGTAAGCAAAATGACAATTATAATGCATGACATTTTTACATTTTAGGTGACTATGTTTTCTTACCGTGACTAAAGAGTCAGAAGTCAAAAAGCAGTCTGTGTGTAGTATGCAAAAAAAAAGCTGCAAGCGAAAAAAGATTATTGTTAGATTCATAAAATATCTACAAACTGCTTGACTTTATAATGCAAGATCATGGTGTTCTAAACTATTGCCCTAAACTACCGATTTATCATATTCACATACATGTATCCGATTACTGTTAGAACCATGAGCACGCGGCTTGATCTCAATCCATAGCCGTATCTAGGCAAACGAATAGCCGCTACAAGCACAAAACCGCTCCGGTCGCAATTCCGGGGCGCGCCGCTCCGTTTGAACACAGTACAGTGTACTAAATTATATAGTAAGGGCAGTAAAAAAAACTACAGTAAGCAACGGTATCTCTACGCTAAACATTTATTCGATTACTGTTAGAACAATGAAATAACCACACGCGCTTGACCTCAATCCGAAGCCGCTTCGAGGCAAACGAATAGCTCGCAAACGAGGCAAACGAATAGCTTTGGCGAATAGCAAGCGCCAAACAGCTTGCGGCCCACCCGGCGGATCGCAGCCCACCACCCGGCGCTCGATTTCAACACAGCGCCGTTTACTAACGATATCTCTACGCTAAACATTTATCCGAATCGCATACATTTATCCGATTACTGTTAGAACAATGAAATGCTACACGCGGCTTGATCTCACCCTCATGATATCGCAACTCAGCTCTGTAGTTTGGGCGCCATGAGGCTTGAGAACAATGGGTTAGCATGTGTGCACGTCGTCAAGAGCCATCTAAGCATGCTATACTTTAGTTATACTACAGATGCAAATGATGTACAAACATTTTTCCGATTTCTCTTTATTTGATGTATACTGTAAAATAAAAAGTTGAATCCTGTAACAAGATGAATCCTTGTTGTACCTGTACAACATGTTTTTAAAAACGTCTACAAAAGCATCCATATTAAAATATTCGATCACTTCAAATCGGATCAATCTAGTAACTATTTCTTTTTAAGTTTCAGAAGAAATTTTTAAGTTTTCTTACCTCAACCAATGTGAGCAACGTTGTTCGTCCACAGTAACCATGCGACAGAGCTAGAATCCGTATGTGGAAGTATTGCGTCATCACTGGAAATACCACCAACCAGTCTGAGACCGCCACCAAGTGCTAGATATATGCATTACACCTTCATCTTGTGTATGAATCGGTTTTTGGAGTTTTAAATAATAATTTAATTGTATTAAGTGATCATAAAAATTTGTTGTACTGGTACAACACGGGCTCCCCTAGGTAACCAAACACTTGGTAGACAGGTAACCAAACACTAAACGGAATACGAACACTATGGGTCTCAGGTAAGTGAAGACGTTGCTGGACACGGGACAGATAACCCGGCACACCTATATACTGGTGTTGATTGGAATCGCCTCCAGCTGTGTGCGTGGGTACTGGGTCAGAGGGCGGAGCCGGGAACGATGATAGACAGAGTGTGACAAGAACAGATCCCTACCACTGGCTCCCTTTCACAGAAGACACAGAACAACACCAGGTCTTCTCGATCCCAGAGCAGAGGCATCACACAACAGATGCTCCATCTCACCTCCAGTAGTCCAGACAGACCTTCCCGTGCTCAAGAGAACCAGAGTGACACCATCGGTCACACAAATCCAGAGCAGAGAGCAGCCTAAGCCATAGCACTCCATGGGCATGAGGGGTTCAGAGTCTTGGCCAAAGACACTTAGTTGCCATAGGGGGTTTGAACCTGCAACCTCTCAGATACAAGTCCATGTTGACTCACATATGAACTTAAGTGCCATCCCATTCCTAACTCGTAGGGTGCAATATGATGTCGGCATGTCAGATGTGAAACTGATAAGTACTGATCGACCAAAAGGCAGAGAAGCGATAAAGCCAAAAGTTTGATCTTTTGAATGAAATAGGTAAGTGCTTAATTCCAAAAGCAAAACGTTCACGGAGGTCTAAAGGTTTGCACACAACTCTTCCCACTCTTCCAGACAATGAACAATAAAGACCACGGGTAGTGTAAAGAATGTTGGAGCAAAGACTCCAGTCCAGATGTATTTATATTTATGTACATACTTCAGAATAGCAATTGTCCGAGAGCTCAAGCAAGTCATCTGAAGTGAGGTGAGTTTGTCAATTTGGCCATTTGGGACTGTATTTAAATTGCGCATTTAAATGACGCATTTTGGTAGACACACTAAGCATTTAATAATTAAATAGGTACAGATGTTGTTTTAGTCTTGTTTTAGAGAGAAGGCATTTTCTGCAAGTTTCTGCAAGTGAAAAAAAAATACTTATACGTTTTTTTAATGACGGGTCATTTTGACCCGAACATAATAGGAAGGTTAAGAAACCCTTAGGTACAACAGACTTAACAAAACGAATGAAACATGTAATTTGAATGCAAAAGTGTTACTTTCACATTCAGACAGGCTTCTCAGCATTCAGAGGAAATTGCTTTCAGCGTGTGATCTTGCGAGCCGACGGAGGTGTTCTTTACTCTGCTCTGCATTATACAGTACTTTTACTCTAATCATCCGATGAAGTTACGCACACACACACACCGACACAGTGAAGTGACATTACACACAAACCCGGAGCAGTGGGCAGCCTTAAGTCATTTTTAGTTGCATTAATTGGCCTAGAGTTTGAGTTTGCACGACTGAACATAGAACATTCTGAAGAACTAAAAAAAAAAAACAACACATTTGTATGCTTGCCTTTGCAAGTGGAGCAGTGTGTTTCCTTTTCTAGACGTGTTGTCTCGTGCAGAACTGAAAGACTGTTCTACAAAATTTGGTTTGTAAATCAGAACCGAAAAACACACTCCTGGAAAATAAACTTTTTTGCATTGAATGTGTTTTTGAGAGATTGTTGAGATTTTTACAAATGAAAAGTGACGACATACCGGTGTCGTTGACGAAAAAGTGTCGTTGACGAAGACGATGACAAAAATATTTTGTCGACAAAAATAACACACTGACTCTCGGACATATGTTCTGGTTCTGTTCGCGTGCTCAGAAGTTCTGGCAGGAAATATTCCAGTTTTTTGGCACTGTGTACAACTGTGATCTGCACACGCACGCCAATATTTTCGAATATCAAATTTGCCACGACTGTGCGCAGTCGCAGTTACGGCGAAGCAGGCGGAGCCAATAGCTGCGGCCCTCGAGCTCAGAGCATTGTTAGAAAATACAACACTCGACACAAACGTGTCTATTCACGAACGGGAAATATACAATTTTTGATTTATTGTCTTGAGGGTGAAAAGTTGGACGTAACTCAAGCGTCACTTGCATATTCTTGAAAATACAATTAGTAATGCATTACACCACTGCATTACTGCAAACACCAATATATTTTTGTAATATATTACTTTTGCAACGCGTTACTCCCAACACTGCCAACGACCAATCAGAAGTCTGAAAAGAAAATGTTTCTTGTTTGATTTTTTTTAATGCCATATTAGCACCAATTAATGGCAACATGATTTTTGAACTTCACAAAATTTACAATTCCAAATAAAAAATATATCTGGAACAGCCAATAAATAGCAATAGATATGCAACACTTCAATAGAACGTATAAAAAATGTGATAACATTTTTTCAGTTAAAAATTGTAAAAACCCTTTGTGGTGAACCTTGTGCACACTTAATAACGTCTGTTAACTTTATTTTACTTTAGAGTCTTTTAGCAGACGCTTTTATCCAAAGTGACTTACAAAAGGAGGAAATACTACTCTGTTAAAATACTTTCCAAATAAAACTGTTAGCTAATATTATATAATCGATCACATTCAATTAAAATATGCTTGACCAACAAGACATTCCAGCATTGATCATAAAGTGGCTTTTCTTCAGCCACAAAAAATGAGTATTTCTGGAGAATTTGAGAATCTTGTTTGTATGAAGAGAAAATCACAAGGTGATGTAAATATATTATGGGATGTCAGTGTGTGTGTGTGTGTGTGTGTGTGTTCACACTAATGCTTAAATGCAGAACACAAATTCCAGTTAGGTTTACCATGCACTTTTCATCACCTTATTTCCATCTATCCATTTATTTTCTGAAACTCTTTTCAATTTCTGGGTCATGAATGTGGAGCCAATCTTGGCGCTTTGGTGGCGCAATCCAACCTCGTTTTATTATTGTTTTATCATTTTTTGACTCATTTTACTTATATTTTATTATTCTTCAAAAAAAAAGTTGTGTAGATTTTATATACAACAGCATAAAAAAACGTTTTTTTCTCCATTTTATTTTCATTATTTCAAAAAGTTAAAATATTTAAATAAGTAATGAGTAACAACAGAAACATCTGAACGTCGAATGACAGTCGATGAAAAAGTTGTTGATTAATACATTTATTACTTTCTCTTCTTCGGGTCAGAGTTCTCTCGTTCTCTCGGTCAGACGTTGGACTTCCACGGGAAACACACATTTCGTCCTGGGATTGTGCAGCATTGTGAGTTATCTGACAAACACAGAACGGGTTTGAAAAAAATGTGGACTGATACATTAATATAATTTATATGTGTGTGTGTGTGTGTGTGTGTGTGTGTGTGTGTGTGTGTGTGTGTGTGTTCAGTGAGCTGGAGTGAAGATGAAGCTGATGGTTGAAGTTCTTCTGGTGTTTTCAGCTGCTCTGTTACAGGTGAGACTGTTCTAGAAGATTCTGACACACACACGATCACCAGAGTGCCAAGTAACAACAGTAATAATACTTTGTTACTTTACTGAAGTAAAGTTTACTGAACAAAGCATATTGGTATATCGTTGACACGTGTTGTGTGCTTAAATGGTCATAATCATAGCCATTATCTTAACACCAATGACCAAATGAATAAAATGCAAAGATCTTCAATTTTTGACATTTTCACAAATGCACTTTGAGACAGTTTTTCTTTGTTTCAATTGCACTGAACTTGTTACATCCCTCCAATAAAGGTCATTAATGTCACGCTTCTGACGTGTAACTTTTTTCACCATTACAATACTAGTCATATTTTACACTCTTAATCACAAGGTTATTGCTTTGTACCGCGCATATATGTGTAAGCAATATGTTAAAATGCATTAGTTTTCAATGGCATTAATCCTTCCATTTTACTTGTTTACTTCGAGTAGTTTTGCTTTTACTTGAGTAAAAAGTTGAGTTGATACTCAGTGGTGGTTTTAGACATGAGCGTGTGTGTGTGTGTGTGCAGGGGGGGGGGGTGATCTGTTGATTCGAATCCATAAAGCTATCGGGTGCACAAATTAGAAAAAGGAGTAAATGGGGACAATGGACATCAATAAAAAACTATGAATAAAGTGTTTCGTATACAGAGAAGAAATGTACCTGTGAAACATTGGTTTTAATATATTTTCTAAGTGAGTGAGATTATTATAAAAAATATATATATGAATATGTGGGAAATTTTTAAACATGTTTTTACCTTGCTTAAAAAACTAAAAAAGACAAAACAATTGAAATATATGAACAATAACTTTAATGCTGTTGCAATCATGGACTACATGACCCATGATCCTGTGTTTCTGTTATCAGTTTCACCTGTTCATCATCTGTGGTGTTATTTAAGTCTTCACCTGTGCCTTCATCGGTTGTCAGTCGTTAACGTTGCACTTTGTCTATGAGTTATCGGATCCTGTTTTTTCGTCATTAAATGTCCGTTTGATGTCACTTCGATCCCTGGCTCTTCATCACGTCACCCTCATCCGTCCCGGATCGTAACAAATTCCTTGTATTTAAATATATTCAATATGTAAATATATAAAAGGGGGGTTAGTGTAATACACACATGTTAGAAATACATTTAAATGGCCTTTTAAATATTCTCCCAATTATTTCATATAAATGCATTTTATGTTAGCAGATTTTAGTTTCAGTTTTTGGTTTCATGGTGTTCTAATAATTTAAACTGATTAGTGTGATTTGACATTTCCAATATTTATTCTTTGTTTTATTTAAGTGTGCAAAACTGATTTTAAAAGAAAAGAGAGAAAAAGTCTCGCCCACAGAGAATACCGCCAAACTGCCACTGCCAATACTTTTACTTCCGATGGAGAATATTTAGTAACTCTAGTATTTATACTTCTATTTGAGTAAAAAAAAAGATCAAAGTAAAAAAAAGTGACAATTTTCAAGTTTAATGAAATCTCGTTTTCTTAATAGTTTACAGGTTGAATCACATAATTATGTACCTTATTTAAATATATATTGTTTCCTTTTAAGACAAATCACTTAAATTTCTCCTTTTTACAACTAATGTCATGTAAACGTGTTTATGATTTATTTTAACGTTTAAAAGAGTTAGGGTAAGAACATTGTGTTCAGCACATGCAAGCTTCTCATTGGCTCATTCGAGAAACAAAGTCTTCTCTTCTCATCACCATTTCCGGCTCCAAACCACATTTGTACTTTACATTAAAGAAATGTGTTTATTTTACGCTAAAAGACTTTAGTCTTTTAAGCAAAAGATTGAAGCAAAAACATGTTTACATTACACTGGTGGTTAGACAGAAAATTAAACGCTTTGAGTTAGATCAAATATAAGAATGTATTCAAAGTATCGACACGCCTTTGGCACTTTTTACAGTGTAGTTTTGACAGCACTGACTATCTCACACTGACTCTCCTTCACTCTCCCGCAGGATCTTGGAGACGCTGCCGCGACTCTAGACATGGCCCAACATTCTGTGGACAATCAATACACTCACTGTTCTGGGGATATGGAAAGTCGTGTTTTGCAGGAATATCTAGTGAAAGAGAGACAAAGAAATACAAAATTTGACAAACAATGGAAAGCAGGAGAAAGCAAATACGGCAACAAAAACCATTTAACGGCTGTCCACGTTTACACCGGTAGACAAGTTTATGGCTCTTTTAATAAAGCTGTCCAGAAAGGTAAAGAAGATTACAGACGGAACACCTTCTCCTGGTATTCACTGCACTATTTCTTGACGTCTGCTGTTAAAACCCTCAATGGTAAAAAGAAATGCTATAACACGTTCCGCGGCGTCAATGTGAAGTTTAAGACCGAGGACATGCTGAATAAAAACGTTCGATTTGGATCATTCACGTCCTCGTCTCTGGATCGATCGGTGGCGGCGAACTTTGGTACTCAAACCTGTTTTGAAATCAGAACCTGTAGAGGAGCAGATGTGAGTCAATATTCGCAGTTTCCTCCGGAAAAAGAGGTTCTGATTCCCCCGTACGAGACGTTTAAAGTCACTCGTGTGCAGACGAGAAAGGACAATAAAGATCTCTGGTGTGGGACTGTGTTCTCTGTAGAACATTCTGGAACAAGGAGTGACCTGAACTGTGCGGTTATTAGCGCAGCCACCTCACATCTGTCTTACGTTCATGTCTTTGTGCTGAATTGTGCTTTAATTGCGATTCTAAATGTTCTGATCGTCTCCTGATGTTTTGAGAATGTCGTGATAAAGGTAAATGCTCTGCAAATGTCCTGAGTCCTCAACTAGTTAACGGCACTGCAAATGATAAATTCTTGACAAGCTAAAAAATCTTGAAATGAGACAATAAATGTTCTATTCTTTTACGAGATAAATTAACTATGCTAGGATTAAGAGTGAAGAAAATGTTGCTTATTTCATGAAAACAGAACTTGAATTTTCTTGCTTCGAAAAAAAAATGCTACTGTAATGACATTTTAAACTAAATCGAGACATTTTTCTTATGTTTTACTATGTTTTAACACAGAACTTCCTGATACAAGAAATGTCAAGTGAAATTATCTCATTTTAAGAACACAATGTTTCTAAATTTAAGAAACTAGATACTTTTTTATATTAAAGTCAATGAGAACAAGAATTGAAATGCAGAAACAAATCTACTATTTAATAGTATTTTTTGTCTGGTTTTAAGCCGTCTTGCCAAGTAAAATTTTCTACCCCTGAATTTTGTGGCTGAAAGTTTTACTTGATTTTATTATTTTTTTACTATTTTTGTTCTTCATTTTCTTATTGTTTCACATGGCTTTTTTACAGTGTGCCATGTTTTCATTAGTAACTACAGTAATTAATTTTTTTTTTACTTTGGTCTTGTGCTTTGTGGACTGTAATCTGTAAAAAGTTATATATGAGTAAAGTTTCTTATTCTAAAAGAATTGTTCATCTTTGACAAACTTTTTGTAGCATTTTCTTTCAATCCTAACAAACCTGGAATTCTGTAATTTAGGATATATGTTTGATAGTACTGGTGTGTTGGTTGAGTAAAGTGGCAAAGTAAAGTAAAACCTTAAGATGCCACTCCAAGTCTGTTTAATTATTAGGATTGTGCAGTATTACCGTATTTCCGCAAATATAAGCACCTGCTTTTAGTCAAATTTAGACGCTCAAAACTTGGGGGGTGCTTGTATTCTCCAATTTCAAATATGCCCGTAAATATAAACGGCCCTTTTTCAAGTCAGGAACAATCATAAACAAATGGAAATTATGCGTTGTGTCCTCTTTTCTTTCTTTAAATAACGGTTCTGGAGGCTGACGGGCATATAAGCTTGGCTCAATAACAGGAAGTAAAATAGCCGCACCGCGTCACTTAGCTGTTGCTAGCAGTTGCTTACGGCATCTCACATGCAATTGAATTTAAAATAAATGACAAAATTACCTACAAAACACTGTTACGTCCTCAAGTTTGCGGTCTAGGAGGGGTTCCTTCTTGAGTAACAAAAGTAAATGAAAATTATTTTAACGCAAAAACGAAAATAAAAGCGCACGGTCGAAAACAAAACAAACAAACGAATAGGAGAACACTTCAGCCCTCAGCCCCAGAGTGAACACTCAACTCTCAAGTAACAATGAATATATTATTAACCGAACCGGGAAGTTACTCAAAATGGGATAAAGAAAGTGTGCAAAGCCAAAAATAACAAACAAACTGCAGCTACCTGGTATTTTAATGAACTAAATAACCTACAGACCCAACACAATGATGAAAATAAACAACAAAGATCTTACCTAACTTCCTCTCTATACAAAAACCAGGAGAAAAAGGGTATAAAGAAAACGAGGCGCACACACGCACACAAAAAGATCCCAACAAGATCGTTTAACAAGAATCATTCAGCCAAAATGGCCGATACACACTCGTAACAGTATTTTGGCGGCAGTTTAGAGGGTCAGGCAAATGTACCAACGCAATGGGCTTGGCTTCTGAATCAGAGAGTCTCTTTTTCAATGCACGACAATCAGAAATGACATGGTTCGGATCTAAGCAGAAGAAACAAACACACTTAGTACTAGCTTTCTCCGATAACTTTGGCCGCACCGAAGTTGTAGTACTTTCAGGTGTGCCATTTGCGAACATTCGATTAGGCGGACCGAATGGTTGAGCAGAAATTGAACACAGTAGAATGGAACACATTCCTTTGCGTCAGCACAAGCTCATCGGCCAAAATCGGAGCATCACTAATAGAAGTAACTTTCTTCTCATTCAAATGAACAACAACACTTTCTGGTAGACAGTTTTTAAATTCTTCAACAAGATTTAGTTCCTGAGGTTAGTCAAACGTTGTAACCTTATTGGAATAACACTTTGCACCAGGAACCACAACACACTTGCGAGCACAGCAACAGCGCTTCAGTGGGGAGCTGGGGCAAATGCCTCACCAGGCGGCATTTCTGGGCTGTTCTTATCCCCCCCCCCCCAAATGAAGTCCAGGTGACAGCAATCACCTTGAGAAACACTGCATGCACACACCCACACACACCGCAGCGTCAAAGCAAAAATACGTAACAAACAGACAAAGAAAAGAAGGTGACACAGCAAAAGAACACTGGATGAAATGAGGCCAATGACGTGAGGAGAATTTGCTAACAAACGCTGCTGTACTTCACATGCGTTGAGTGATGAAGCTCTATAGATCAAGTCTGAAGCTAACGGGTAAAAACCACTATGCTAACAGGTAATCCAAAACAGAGCAAAATTGACACAGGCAAGACTAGCAACAAAAAAAGGCAAGGCAAGACTAACTTAACAAGGCTAGAGTTGCTGTTAGATGGCAGGCGTACGACACATCTGGCAAAAAACTAGTGATGTGTCGTTCGTGAACGATTCGTTCAAAATTGTTGAGTCTCCTCAGTGAGAGATTCGCGAATGATAGTATTGAGCAGCATCACTCCAATTTGTTTGCTATTCGATCAAATGATCACCCGTTCATTCCGTTCACGTGTCACGTGACCACGATCAAGCCGTTTAAGCAACGATGGCAGGGATTCCAGGGTAAGTTTGCTAAGGATTCACTTTATTTATATAGTTTATTGGCAATTTATGTATTATTCGTTGTCCACTGAAGCAAACCATGTCTTTTGTGTATATTGTTTTTGAGCGTGGCCATTCTAACAAATGACTCGAAATTATTCGTTCACTTTACTGTTCGAGAATTAAAGATCCGAATCAGTTAAAAGAATCAGACTTCCCATCACTTAAAAAAACATGTGAACAAACTGGTGCTTAAATACATGACCTAATTACATAAGTGATTACAACAATGACGAACAGCTGAAACTAATAACACGGATAATCAACACCATTGTAACCAAGAAGTAAACATCAAACAGCTGGACAGGAAACACAAAAGAACAATCAGCACTCGAATGTGGAAGTAACAAGAGGTTTCAAAATAAATGGCAGACTCGAATTTCAAAATGAAAGTTCAAACAAAACATAATCCAGAGTCTATGACAGAATGAGCGGCAAACTTGCTCTCAGCCCTCTTCCTGGTTTAAAGTCTGAGAGGATACGTTTTTATTTTATTTCATGCATTATTATTTCAAGTATTTATTACTATATTAAATACAGTCGACTCCGTGTATGGCCACGCCACTTAAGTCAAAATTGGCTTAACTACACATCAGTGTTCGGTCCTGTTTTTAATCCCATTCAAAAGCTGCAAATGGCTTTGGTTTAAGCGCAACATCTGATAAGTGCAATCTCTGCTGAAGTGCAAGTGCTCGTTTAAAATAAAGTATCCGACTCCAGTTTTAGCATCCACTCCTGATTAGTGCAAGTGCAAGTTGGTGATCGGTCCCCAGGCCATGCACTTATCAGGAGTCAACTGTATAAGTGGAATCATAGCACCCCCTGTTGGAGATATACTGTGCCACATTTATAAATTCATAATATCTATTCTAAATATACTAAATACAATATCTAAATATCTTCTTTTCCCCAATTATTATTCAAGTAAGTCACAAGTTGGCCACTAATCCAAAGTGTGTATCCTGCCCCTGGACCAGTCATGCTGAGGACAAGGACAAAGCGGCAGATGATGAATAAATGAATGAATAAAATAATATAATGTATTATATTTCAATGTTGCACAATAAATAAAAATGCTTACTCTCTGATAAAAGTTGAAACTTGTGTAATACAAACCCGTTGTAATTATGGTATTTATGATAATATTAGCACCCTGGTTTTTTTTTTTTTCAATTTTAGCAGCTCAAAAACATGCACTTATACTTATAATCTTGTATGCACTTGATTATATGCACTTGATTTAATAAGTATGCACTTAAATACTTATACACTTATAATAGCCGATTTCAAGTATGCACGTAAAGAAATGTAAATAGGTCTGTGCTAACGGCTAACGACTAGCGCCTGAAAACGAGTCCAGCAAAACTTTGGAGCAGAAAGTTCAAAAATCGAAATAAAAAAAGATAAAAAAAAAAACTGTCTGCTACAGAGGGACAAAAATGACTGTTCTAACATTTACATCCAACAAAACCAAATATTGAATTAATGTTATGTTTATTAAAAAAGAAACAACAATATTTTAAAGAGAATATTAATGTAATTTAGCCAGAAATTAAAAAAAAAACTACATTTGCCTGAAAAACCAGGGAGGGGGGTGGGGGTTGCTTATATTCGTAATCATAATCTATAATACGTAATCTCTCTTGTTTTCACGTTATCTTGTAATATTATATTGGGGCTTTTTTTGTCCTGCGAATTAAACAAATGCAATTTTAAATATAATCTGGATCAACACTATGGTAACAAGCACTCAGAGCCCATCACATGCTCAAACTCTCAAATATAACTAAATAACACTGTGTCAAAAGCTCGTGCACGAACATGTGCACACACACACACACACACACACACACACACACACACACGTGTAGATTTTATTGTCTTGCTCGCCCCTGAAGGTCTGTCTCACTCTAATGCCCATCCTGAAACTCACCAGGACAGTCTCAGGTAAAAGTATTGTTAAAATTTTAGCTTAAAGCTTTGTTTGTGTTTGATTTGGCTTTACATGTATTTAATCGAGGCATAAACAGTTGAAAAGGTAAAATGTGCTACAAATATGTGTGTGTGTGTGTGTGGTTGTCATGTGTTTCATTTTTTTCAATAGCTTTTTTTGATTCTAAGATCAAAATTTCGAATTTAATTATTTACATTTTATTGGTGCGACACTTTTTGTCAAAGCGACTCCATATTACTCCAAAGTAACATATTGATACAAAAGATATTGATCGCAAGTTTTTACAAAGCGACTCGAAAGTAACATATTGATACAAAACGGAGACAAATATTACACATAGCTGATTTATTTTCCTGTTGAAATAAATAAAAAAATGTTACCAAAATAAACTTTGAAATGTGCAGAAAAATAGTCAGAGAAAAAAAAACAGCTGAACGGCAACTTTTTGAAAGTCAAAGTCCTCGATTATTCTGCTTTTATTACTTTCACCTTATTGCGGCTCTTCAGATCAGAGTTCTCTCCGCACCAAAGGTCGAAAGATCTACCACGCAAAACAAAGTCGGTCCATTGTTTGACTGTAATGCCGTGTGAGTCTCTACAGAAAAACTAAATATTACATATTAAAATTGCTGAAAGGTAAGTATTTGAATAAGAGTATTAATTGTACAATTAATCATGTTCATAGTGTCTTAAAAATGATATCAACTGTGTGTTAAAAGTTGTGTTTGTGTTTCTGCGTTTGCGTTTGCGCGTGTGTGTGTGTGTGTGTGTGTGTGTGTGTGTGTGTTCAGTGAGCTGCAGTGAAGATGAAGCTGTTGGTTGAAGTTCTTCTGGTTCTTTCAGCTGCTCTGCTACAGGTGAGACTGTTCTAGAAGATTCTGACACACACACTATCACACTTTTTCCTTAATAGCGGCTTTGTGTCGGGCTGGTACTGAGGAACGCGCTATATGAATAACAGGGTTCCTACACTTTCTGAAATATACAACTTAAGCACTTTTCTAGCACTTTAACGCTCCTTGTTCAAGTTTTTCCAGCACCATACAATTGTGGTAAAAAATATATTTATGTAAGATATGCCTGAATCAAAATAAAACCTTACCAATTTGAGGGATAAGTTTTCTCTAAATGTAAAGTACAATAAAACATTACATTTCAGTGGTTATTAAGTTTCTAAGTTCTACAGGCTTTAGAACTTCTTCTGTTTAAAGTATAAACGAGGAAATGTAAAAGTCTAATTTTAAAAAGCTCTGACCTTTAAATCTAAAAACCATAGATTTTTGATATAAAAAGAAACTTCAAATACCATAACACGGATGTCTTCATTGGTACCAGTGAGTTACAATATTAAATCACTTTATATTAGTCAACTTTTGGTATAACATTTTTTTTTTATTTTATTTTGAATGTATGTTTAAACACAAGTAGATACTATGATGTTTTAAATACTAAATTGAATACAAAAAAAAACGAAAAAAAAAAAAGATTGATGACTGCGAAAAAATGATCAAATATCGACTGGTCTGCGATGACAAAAAAGTTGGGCAGGACTGCGTTAATGCATTAACATTTTTCTAATGCATTAACAAATTTCACACAACCAAATCACGTGTGGAGCGAAGCTGTGTTTTAAATCATCTGGACAGAACAGGAGTGAAGTTTCACGCACTCTATAAAACAAAAAGCAGCTTGGCAAATGAACACCAACCATCAGAAAATAGTCAAAAGGCTTTGTTTTGATGATTGAAAAATTGGTCTATAAGTTTGTATACGGGTTATATTTTCAAGCATTTTCAAGGCCTTGAAAACACGTTATTCAAGCATTCAAGCATTTTCAAGGATTTCAATAGCTGAAATAAACTCAAACTTAAGCTTGAACTGACTCTTTCACTTTCTCACAGGATCTTGGAGACGCTGCCGAGACTCTAGACATGGCCGAACAATCTGTGGACAATCAATACACTCACTGTTCTGGGGATATGGAAAGTCGTGTTTTGCAGGAATATCTAGTGAAAGAGAGACAAAAATTTGACGAAGAATGGAAAGAAGGAGAAAGCATATACGGCAACAAAAGCCATTTAACGGCTGTCCACGTTTACACCGGTACACAAGTTTATGGCTCTTTTAATAAAGCTGTCCAGAAAGGTAAAGAGGATTACAGACGGAACACATTCTCCTGGTATTCACTGCACTATTTCTTGACGTCTGCTGTTAAAACTCTTAATGGTAAAAAGAAATGCTATAACACGTATCGCGGCGTCAATGTGACGTTTAAGACCGAGGACATGCTGAACAAAGAATTCCGATTCGGTTGGTTTGCGTCTTCTTCTCTGGATCAATCGGAGGCGGCGAAGTTTGGTACTAAAACCTGTTTTGAAATCAGAACCTGTAGAGGAGCAGATGTGAGTCGATATTCACGGAAACCTCCGCAACAAGAGGTTCTGATTCCCCCGTATGAGAAGTTTAAAGTCACTCGTGTGCAGACGAGAAAGGACGATAAAGATCTCTGGTGTGGGACTGTGTTCTCTGTAGAACATTCTGGAACAAGGAGCGACCTGGACTGTGCAGTTATTAGCGCAGCCACCTCACATCTGTCTTACGTTCATGTCTTTGTGCTGAATTGTGCTTTGATTGCCATTCTAAATGTTCTGATCGTCTCCTAATGTTTTGAGAGCACGGTAAGGAAGTTGGTAAAGTTTCGTGTTAGCAGACTCAGACTTCATTTCCCACAATCCTTTGTTTGTCTTTCATCAGACGTCTTGTGAGCATTTCTGCGGGTCATTGTTTTTTTTAACGACTTTTTCACGGAATTAGTTGTCAATGGCTGTCTGCTGTTGAAGTGATGTTTGATGTTTATTATAACATTACATTTATTAGAGTTCAATTTTTTAAAGAATATCTGATGTGTCGTGTATTTGTGCTCGACTAAACATTGAGTGAAAGATTTGATGATTGTCAATAAAATCTAAAAATGGATCTCACGTTTCTGATCTCATGTTAGTATAGCAAACGCAATGTGACTGTTTTGTATTGTGTATTTCAGCTCAGACTATCAGTTCTTTTTCCACGCCTTTTCCGTTTCTGGGTCCCAGGGTGCTGGAGTCAAAATCAGCAACTCTGGGCCTGAAGACAGGACACACCCTCGATTGGTGTTCAACCAATCACACTGACACACATTTACACTCTCACTCCCACCAATGGAGACTTTTTTTCCTCAGTAGTGTACCAGGTACGTTTTCCAATTTGAAATGAACGATTCTGCAAAATCAGAGAGCAAATTCCGACCTAAATGCAAGTCACATATATCCAGTATCTAACAGCACTTCATTAAATTGTAGGAGAAATAAAGTGCTAAAACGAAGGCTATAGGTGTTGACATAAACGGTGTGCATTTTTGCGACATGAGATGAGAATTCATATGTAGAGGAGTTAAGCTTGAAACGAAAACGACAGAAAATTACAGGCAAGGTATATCATAAGGTAAGCAGTCCAATGGACAAAAAGATGTTTCAGAACAGGCAAACACTCGCTCCCTCTGTTGGTGTGGAGTGGTACTACTGCTTTGCAAAGACCTTCCACACAGAAATCAAGTTCAAGCTTGTTTATATAGCACTTTTCTCGGTCCAAAACCAACTCAAAGTCGCTATGTGGAGTTTGGACAAACAAATTGTGTCCATGGAAAACAAAACCTCTCTGGAAAAAAATAAACCTAGAAAGAACCCGACTTTGGTGCCAGTCTCCTCTGGTGTGCTAACATTACAAAGTCATTGGTGAAGAGGGTTCTGAGCAGTGTCTTTCTCCTCCTTCTCCATGATGAGGCAGTGGCACCAGATCTTCAGAAGGGACCAGGAGAAGACATCACAGAGATCCCACCAGACACTCCAAGAAGCGACGTCATCTCCATCCTGGTGGCATCAACACTCCTCCGAGCGACATTGTCTCCACCCGTTTGGAATCAAAATTGTGGACATTTTAAAATATTAATAATGTTTCCAAGACCACCATCAGATCACACACTGTCCTGATGAGCACTAAAGAAGAACTGGCCTAGACGGGTGGAGTTTCACTTCTGTGCAAACAGCCTGATGAGGATCACGTCAGTTTTGCACTTCGGTGAAGCATAGTTGTCTATCTCCAAAGCAGAGCAGTACAGAGACAGACGTTTTTGTCACCTCGGATCTGCTGTGAGAACCTACCTGGCCTACAGATGACATGGGAGTAGAGGACGCCGTCATCTTCCTTCTGCATCGAGCTCTTTCTCACCTGGAGAAGCCCGGCTGCAGCATGAGGATCATGTTCTATTGAAACCATCATCACTTCTCCAGCGCCTTCAACACCATCCAGCCGGTTCTTCTGGAACACAACCTGGAGGAGGCTGGTGTGGACCTCTATCTGACGGAGTGGATCATGGACTGTCTGACAAACAGGCCACAGTTTGTGAGAGCCAAGGACTGTGTGTCTGACACAGCTGCAGTGTGGAGCTCCACATAGGACTGTACTAGGCCCTTTCCTCTTCACCCTTTACTAATCAGACTTCAGACACAACACGGACGGCTGTGTCCTGCAGAAATTGTTGGCTTAATCACTGAAGATAACGACGCTGAGTACTGAGGACTCACTTAGGACTTTGTGTGAGATCCACCTCCAGATCAACGCTGAGAAAACTAAGGAGATGGTTGTGGATTTTGGGTGAGAGAAGGGTCCTGGATCATCCATCCTGGACCAGGTGGACTCACTGTGTGAAGGAGAGATATCGCAGATCTTTTCTTACCAGCTGCTACTAGACTCAACCATTTAAACTGCCGACTTGAACCGTGGTTATGATGTGTTATTTATTAATGGTTTGTGTTTGTTCATTATGATGTGTGCGGCGTGTTATGGTTATGTTTATTCATGTGTTATCTATGTTTATGCTAATGCATGCATTCTTATTCACTTGTTTTATTCTTCATATAGATGTTTTTATATACGCATGTTTTTATATAAGCGACGTGCAATTTACCCGCTGTGGGACAATTAAAGTCTTTTTCAATTTCAATTCAATTTCAATTTATATGAGTTTAAGAAAAGGACATTTTTTTTTAACTTTGCTTTATTTACTTCCACTGGTTTCACTGGAATTTTCCCGCAATTCTGAAGGAGTTGAAAAGCAGTTTAGGAAATATTAAAAGGACACGTGTGTGTTTGTGTGTGTGTGTGTGTGTGTGTGTGTATGTGTGTGTGTGTGTGTGTGTGTGTGTGTGTGTGTGTGATGCAAGAACAGACAATAGACAGTCTTGACAAGAAAAAACGTAAAAGGCAGTGAAAGAAAGTGAAGGTTCTGCTTGACAACTCCCTTTGTTATCAGGGTTATAAACGACGAGACGATACTGAAGAGAAAGACTGAGACTGACCTTTCAGCTCAATGACGCGTCTTTACTGTGAGGAAAGTTTGTTTGTTTTACAGTTTCATTTTAATCAGTGAAAAACCAGTATATCGCTTTTCTCTTCTCCTGAGCCGTCACGTTCTGACGCAGTAACACACACACACACACACACACACACGTACATGTTTGTGTCTCGGATGAACTGTTGTTACGTCACACACACACACACACACACACAGACAGTGTAAAGTGTGTGTTTCCTGGTGTTGTTCCACACTTCTCCGCAGTCTCTTGCCCTGAACGACGACTCTTTCTCTCTTCTGAACGACAGGACACGGCGCTCAGGTAAATTATTAATGTCACGTTGAAACAGGAAGTTGATTTATCAATCAAACTTTGCTTTATTTTTGTGAAATTATAAACTAGAATGCCAAATGTGGCACTTTTCCCTCAGTCTCTTTTCCCCTTTTTTCGCTCTTCAGTTCTATTTCCCACCATATATTTGCTTATCTCTCTCTCTCTCCCTCACTTTTCTTTGTTTCATCCTTTCGCTTTCTCTCTTTCTCTTTTTATTTCTCTTTTTCTCTGTCTCTCTATCTCTTCCTTTTCTGTCTCTCATTCTGTCTCTTTGTATTTCTTTTTCTCTGTATCTCTCTCCCCCTTCTTTCTCTCATCCTTTCTCTCTCTCTCTCTCTCTCTCTCTCTCTCTCTCTCTATATATATATATATATATATATATATATATATATATTTATATTTTTTGAACCCCTTCTTTTTCTCATCCTTTCTTTCTTTCTCTCTCTCTCTCTCTCTGTCTCTGTGTCATCTGTCTGCTCTCTCTCTCTATATTTTTCCTTCTCTCTCTCACTCTCTCTCTTTGTATTTCTCCCTCTCTCTCTGTGGTGCTCACCATCTCTCTCTGCACTTTTCTCTCTTTCTCTCAATATATATATATATTCATATATATATATATATATATATATATATATATATATATATATATATATATATATA
>MU204212.1:19332-52627 GCA_017309775.1 Paedocypris sp. Pulau Singkep
ATCCCCATTCCAGTGCGCGTACGGCTATCAACCACCTCTGTTCCCTACTCTGGAGAGGGAGGTCATCATCCCCTCAGCCCACGCCTTACTCCGGCGCTGTCGGGGCACCTGGCTCCGGGCCCGCCGGGCCATGCTACAGAGCCAGGAACGCTACAAGAAAAGCGCTGATCGCCGCCGCTCCCCTGCACCAACCTACGTGTCGGGCCAGCAAGTGTGGCTGTCCACCAAGGACCTACCGCTCCAGACAAGATCACGTAAGCTGTCTCAGAGATTCATTGGGCCCTTTGCCATCGAAAAGATCATTAATCCAGTTTCTGTGAGACTCGCCTTGCCCAGGTCCATGCGAGTCCATCCCACCTTCCACGTCCGCTGCCTCAAGCCGGTCTCCACCAGCCCTCTGGTACCACCCACTCCGGCGCCTCCCCCTCCGGTGATCGACGACGGCGAACCGATCTACCGGGTTCGTAAGATCCTGGACAGTCGCAGAGTGGGCAGAGGATTCCAGTACCTCGTGGACTGGGAGGGATACGGTCCTGATGAGCGTTGCTGGGTACCCGGCAGAGACATCCTCGACCCCACCCTCGTCGAGGATTACAATCGTGGACAGTCCGAGACCCCTGGCCCGTCTGGAATTCGGGCTAGGGGGAGGGGTCCTGTCACGGATCCAAGTCACGTGACCAAACTTTTACGTTGACACGCTCACGGACTTAAGTTCTACATCCTGTTTTCGCCGCCATGTTTTGTGTTGTCATGACTACCCCGGTGTTCCTCGTTTGTGATCAGTGTTCATTTGTGTATTTAAGGTTCGTCTCGGTCTTTGTTCTCCGCCAGTTTGTCTGTGTCTATAGCCTTACCAGCGTGTTACCTCTCGTCTAAAGTCTCGTTGCCGATCTCGATTCCCGTTTACCGACTCACGTTTTTTGCCTGCCGTTTTGGATCTCGTTTGGATTACTTGCTGCCGACCTTCTTGCCTGTCTTGTGGTTTACCCCTGTGCCCTGCCTACGCTGTACTGTTTGCCGTTGACGACTTTTTTTGCCTGCCTGACTCCGATTAAAGCCTTGTGGATCTAACCCGCCGTTTCGTCTCCTTCCGCGCATGTGGGTCCAACGTCTCAGAGCCGTGACCCCCGTGTCACAAACAGCTCGCGGCCCACCCGGCGGATCGCAGCCCACCACCCGGCGCTCGATTTCAACACAGCGCCGTTTACTAACGATATCTCTACGCTAAACATTTATCCGAATCGCATACATTTATCCGATTACTGTTAGAACAATGAAATGCTACACGCGGCTTGATCTCACCCTCATGATATCGCAACTCAGCTCTGTAGTTTGGGCGCCATGAGGCTTGAGAACAATGGGTTAGCATGTGTGCACGTCGTCAAGAGCCATCTAAGCATGCTATACTTTAGTTATACTAGCTACAGATGCAAATGATGTACAAACATTTTTCCGATTTCTCTTTATTTGATGTATACTGTAAAATAAAAAGTTGAATCCTGTAACAAGATGAATCCTTGTTGTACCTGTACAACATGTTTTTAAAAACGTCTACAAAAGCATCCATAATAAAATATTCGATCACTTCAAATCGGATCGATCTAGTAACTATTCCTTTTTAAGTTTCAGAAGAAATTTTTAAGTTTTCTTACCTCAACCAATGTGAGCAACGTTGTTCGTCCACAGTAACCATGCGACAGAGCTAGAATCCGTATGTGGAAGTATTGCGTCATCACTGGAAATACCACCAACCAGTCTGAGACCGCCACCAAGTGCTAGATATATGCATTACACCTTCATCTTGTGTATGAATCGGTTTTTGGAGTTTTAAAATAATAATTTAATTGTATTAAGTGATCATAAAAATTTGTTGTACTGGTACAACACGGGCTCCCCTAGGTAACCAAACACTTGGTAGACGGGTAACCAAACACTAAACGGAATACGAACACTATGGGTCTCAGGTAAGTGAAGACGTTGCTGGACACGGGACAGATAACCCGGCACACCTATATACTGGTGTTGATTGGAATCGCCTCCAGCTGTGTGCGTGGGTACTGGGTCAGAGGGCGGAGCCGGGAACGATGATAGACAGAGTGTGACAAGAACAGATCCCTACCACTGGCTCCCTTTCACAGAAGACACAGAACAACACCAGGTCTTCTCGATCCCAGAGCAGAGGCATCACACAACAGATGCTACATCTCACCTCCAGTAGTCCAGACAGACCTTCCCGTGCTCAAGAGAACCAGAGTGACACCATCGGTCACACAAATCCAGAGCAGAGGGCAGCCTAAGCCATAGCACTCCGTGGGCATGAGGGGTTCATAGTCTTGGCCAAAGACACTTAGTTGCCATAGGGGGTTTGAGCCTGCAACCTCTCAGATACAAGTCCATGTTGACTCACATATGAACTTAAGTGCCATCCCATTCCTAACTCGTAGGGTGCAATATGATGTCGGCATGTCAGATGTTAAACTGATAAGAACTGATCGACCAAAAGGCATAGAAGCGATAAAGCCAAAAGTTTGATCTTTTGAATGAAATAGGTAAGTGCTTAATTCCAAAAGCAAAACGTTCACGGAGGTCTAAAGGTTTGCACACAACTCTTCCCACTCTTCCAGACAATGAACAATAAAGACCACGGGTAGTGTAAAGAATGTTGGAGCAAAGACTCCACTCCAGTCCAGATGTATTTATATTTATGTACATAATTCAGAATAGCAATTGTCCGAGAGCTCAAGCAAGTCATCTGAAGTGAGGTGAGTTTGTCAATTTGGCCATTTGGGACTGTATTTAAATTGCGCATTTAAATGACGCATTTTGGTAGACACACTAAGCATTTAATCATTAAATAGGTACAGATGTTGTTTTAGTCTTGTTTTAGAGAGAAGGCATTTTCTGCAAGTTTCTGCAAGTGAAAAAAAAATACTTATACGTTTTTTTAATGACGGGTCATTTTGACCCGAGCATAATAGGATGGTTAAGAAACCCTTAGGTACAACAGACTTAACAAAACGAATGAAAAATGTAATTTGAATGCAAGAGTGTTACTTTCACATTCAGACAGGCTTCTCAGCATTCAGAGGAAATTGCTTTCAGCGTGTGATCTTGCGAGCCGACGGAGGTGTTATTTACTCTGCTCTGCATTATACAGTACTTTTACTCTAATCATCTGATGAAGTTACGCACACACACACACACACACACACACCTACACAGTGAAGTGACATTACACACAAACCCGGAGCAGTGGGCAGCCTTGAAGTTGTGATGTCGGGACACTCAGTTGTCAAACACAACTGTCATTTTTAGTTGCATCAATTGGCCTAGAGTTTGAGTTTGCACGACTGAACATAGAACAATCTGAAGAACTAAAAAAAACAACAACACATTTGTATGCTTGCCTTTACAAGTGGAGCAGTGTGTTTTCTTTTCTAGACGTGTTGTCTCGTGCAGAACTGAAAGACTGTTCTACAAAATTTGGTTTGTAAATCAGAACCGAAAAACACACTCCTGGAAAATAAACTTTTTTGCATTGAATGTGTTTTTGAGAGATTGTTGAGTTTTTTACAAATGAAACTAAATTAAACAATTGTTAATTGTTTCGTTAGGAAAGGAAACCTTCGAACAAACACCTCGTAAATTAAAAAAAAAAACATGTCATTTCATTTTCTTCTAATTATCTGAGATCTGCTTGAGAAATGGACCTGGGTATCCTTATTTCTGACGCTTGGTGGGAAAGATGTCTCTCAACTTTGTACTCGTGTTCTATAAACAACAGACTTCATCTAATCCAGTTTGAAGCTCTGCACAGACTTTCTTACTCAGAAACAAAACTGAGTAGGATCAGTGGAGGCAGCGTTCATTTTGACAAAGATTTTTGTCTTAAACTTAAACTCTTAAGACTTTTGACTTAAACTCAGTTTTGTTTTAGTCCCAATTTAGTCATCTTAATTTTTTAGCTTTAGTCTAATTTCAGTTGACTAAATACCACAACATTTTAGTTGATTAAATTACAGTATAGATTTGTCAATGAAAATATAGGTGCTATATATTCTAAATGATTACTAAGTTGCTATGTCTAAGAAATCTGAATACGTAGTTAACTATGAACATAAAATATATACAAAGATCTTATTTATGTAATGTTTAACTTTTTCTAAACTTTGCTTTCAATCCAAATAAATCTTTTCTCATAAACAAAACCTCAACAAAGAGGAAACTAAATACAGTAAAATAAAATTGATTATAATTGCATCACGTTTATAAGTGACAAATGGTTGCACGGTGAAAAAAGAAGTTTGATCAGCAGGTGGCGCTTCAGGTGTGTATTTTTGCCCGTGATTGTTGCTCCACATGCGGCGTATAGATTTTTTAAGGTCGTGTTGAATGTAAATCCAAATATCTGAGCGTCTATAGCCAGCTGACCGTACTTTTCCTGCAGCTGAAAGGCTCTGTGTTCTGATTGGTTCTCTTTGCGTTTGCACCCGCCTTTCTCCACAAGCTCGGATTATGATTGGACGTCATCACGAAAGGGCATTTTGGTTTAGTTTTTATTCGTCGACGAAGTGTCAATAAATGTAGTTAAAGTTTTCATCCCTGAGTGGGAGTTTTTATATAATTCTCGTTTCGTTTTCATCAGGGAAAAAGTGTCGTTGACGAAGACGATGACAAAAATATTTCGTCGACAAAAATAACACACTGACTCTCGGACATATGTTCTGGTTCTGTTCGCGTGCTCAGAAGTTCTGGCAGGAAATATTCCAGTTTTTTGGCACTGTGTACAACTGTGATCTGCACACGCACGCCAATATTTTCGAATATCAAATTTGCCACGACTGTGCGCAGTCGCAGTTACGGCGAAGCAGGCGGAGCCAATAGCTGCGGCCCTCGAGCTCAGAGCAGTGTTAGAAAATACAACACTCGACACAAACGTGTCTATTCACGAACGGGAAATATACAATTTTTGATTTATTGTCTTGAGGGTGAAAAGTTGGACGTAACTCAAGCGTCACTTGCATATTCTTGAAAATACAATTAGTAATGCGTTACACCACTGCATTACTGCAAACACCAATATATTTTTGTAATATATTACTTTTGCAACGCGTTACTCCCAACAGTGCCAACGACCAATCAGAAGTCTGAAAAGAAAATGTTTCTTGTTTGATTTTTTTTAATGCCATATTAGCACCAATTAATGGCAACATGATTTTTGAACTTCACAAAATTTACAAAAGAAAATATAAAAAATATATCTGGAACAGCCAATAAATAGCAATAGATATGCAACACTTCAATAGAACGTATAAAAAATGTGATAACATTTTTTCAGTTAAAAATTGTAAAAACCCTTTGTGGTGAACCTTGTGCACACTTAATAACGTCTGTTAACTTTATTTTACTTTAGAGTCTTTTAGCAGACGCTTTTATCCAAAGTGACTTACAAAAGGAGGAAATACTACTCTGTTAAAATACTTTCCAAATAAAACTGTTAGCTAATATTATATAATCGATCACATTCAATTAAAATATGCTTGACCAACAAGACATTCCAGCATTGATCATAAAGTGGCTTTTCTTCAGCCACAAAAAATGAGTATTTCTGGAGAATTTGAGAATCTTGTTTGTATGAAGAGAAAATCACAAGGTGATGTAAATATATTATGGGATGTCAGTGTGTGTGTGTGTGTGTGTGTGTGTGTGTGTGTGTGTGTGTGTGTTCACACAAATGCTTAAATGCAGAACACAAATTCCAGTTAGGTTTACCATGCACTTTTCATCACCTTATTTCCATCTATCCATTTATTTTCTGAAACTCTTTTCAATTTCTGGGTCATGAATGTGGAGCCAATCTTGGCGCTTTGGTGGCGCAATCCAACCTCGTTTTATTATTGTTTTATCATTTTTTGACTCATTTTACTTATATTTTATTATTCTTCAAAAAAAAAGTTGTGTAGATTTTATATACAACAGCATAAAAAAACGTTTTTTTCTCCATTTTATTTTCATTATTTCAAAAAGTTAAAATATTTAAATAAGTAATGAGTAACAACAGAAACATCTGAACGTCGAATGACAGTCGATGAAAAAGTTGTTGATTAATACATTTATTACTTTCGCTTCTTCGGGTCAGAGTTCTCTCGTTCTCTCGGTCAGACGTTGGACTTCCACGGGAGACACACATTTCGTCCTGGGATTGTGCAGCATTGTGAGTTATCTGACAAACACAGAACGGGTTTGAAAAAAATGTGGACTGATACATTAATATAATTTATATGTGTGTGTGTGTGTGTGTGTGTGTGTGTGTGTGTGTGTGTGTGTGTGTGTGTGTTCAGTGAGCTGGAGTGAAGATGAAGCTGATGGTTGAAGTTCTTCTGGTTCTTTCAGCTGCTCTGTTACAGGTGAGACTGTTCTAGAAGATTCTGACACACACACTATCAACAGAGTGCCAAGTAACAAAAGTAATAATACTTTGTTACTTTACTTAAGTAAAGTTTACTGAACAAAGCATATTGGTATATCGTTGACACGTGTTGTGTGCTTAAATGGTCATAATCATAGCCATTATCTTAACGCCAATGACCAAATTAATAAAATGCAAAGATCTTCCATTTTTGACATTTTCACAAATGCGCTTTGAGACAGTTTTTCTTTGTTTCAATTGCACTGAACTTGTTACATCCCTCCAATAAAGGTCATTAATGTCACGCTTCTGAAGTGTAACTTTTTTCACCATTACAATACTAGTCATATTTTACACTCTTAATCACAAGGTTATTGCTTTGTACCGCGCATATATGTGTAAGCAATATGTTAAAATGCATTAGTTTTCAATGGCATTAATCCTTCCATTACTTTTACTTGTTTACTTCGAGTAGTTTTGCTTTTACTTGAGTAAAAAGTTGAGTCGACACTCAGTGGTGGTTTTAGACATGAGCATGTGTGTGTGTGTGTGCAGGGGGGGGGGGGTGATCTGTTGATTCGAATCCATAAAGCTATCGGGTGCACAAATTAGAAAAAGGAGTAAATGGGGACAATGGACATCAATAAAAAACTGTAAATAAAGTGTTTCGTATACAGAGAATAAATGTACCTGTGAAACATTGGTTTTAATATATTTTTTAAGTGAGTGAGATTATTATAAATATATATATATATATATATATATATATGAATATGTGGGAAATTTTAACATGCTTAAAAAACTAAAAAAGACAAAACAATTGAAATATATGAACAATAACTTTAATGCTGTTGCAATCATGGACTACATGTCCCATGATCCTGTGTTTCTGTTATCAGTTTCACCTGTTCATCATCTGTGGTGTTATTTAAGTCTTCACCTGTGCCTTCATCGGTTGTCAGTCGTTAACGTTGCACTTTGTCTATAAGTTATCGTATCCTGTTTTTTCGTCATTAAATGTCCGTTTGATGTCACTTCGATCCCTGGCTCTTCATCACGTCACCCTCATCCGTCCCGGATCGTAACAAATTCCTTGTATTTAAATATATTCAATATGTAAATATATAAAAGGGGGGTTAGTGTAATACACACATGTTAGAAATACATTTAAATGGCCTTTTAAATATTCTCCCAATTATTTCATATAAATGCATTTTATGTTAGCAGATTTTAGTTTCAGTTTTTGGTTTCATGGTGTTCTAATAATTTAAACTGATTAGTGTGATTTGACATTTCCAATATTTATTCTATGTTTTATTTAAGTGTGCAAAACTGATTTTAAAAGAAAAGAGAGAAAAAGTCTCGCCCACAGAGAATACCGCCAAACTGCCACTGCCAATACTTTTACTTCCGATGGAGAATATTTAGTAACTCTAGTATTTATACTTCTATTTGAGTAAAAAAAAGATCAAAGTAAAACAATTTGACAATTTTCAAGTTTAATGAAATCTCGTTTTCTTAATAGTTTACAGGTTGAATCACATAATTATGTACCTTATTTAAACATATATTGTTTCCTTTTAAGACAAATCACTTCAATTTCTCCTTTTTACAACTAATGTCATGTAAACGTGTTTATGATTTATTTTAACGTTTAAAAGAGTTAGGGTAAGAACATTGTGTTCAGCACATGCAAGCTTCTCATTGGCTCATTCGAGAAACAAAGTCTTCTCTTCTCATCACCATTTCCGGCTCCAAACCACATTTGTACTTTACATTAAAGAAATGTGTTTATTTTACGCTAAAAGACTTTAGTCTTTTAAGCAAAAGATTGAAGCAAAAACATGTTTACATTACACTGAGGATTAGACAGAAAATTAAACGCTTTGAGTTAGATCAAATATAAGAATGTATTCAAAGTATCGACACGCCTTTGGCACTTTTTACAGTGTAGTTTTGACAGCACTGACTATCTCACACTGACTCTCCTTCACTCTCCCGCAGGATCTTGGAGACGCTGCCGCGACTCTAGACATGGCCCAACATTCTGTGGACAATCAATACACTCACTGTTCTGGGGATATGGAAAGTCGTGTTTTGCAGGAATATCTAGTGAAAGAGAGACAAAGAAATACAAAATTTGACAAACAATGGAAAGCAGGAGAAAGCAAATACGGCAACAAAAACCATTTAACGGCTGTCCACGTTTACACCGGTAGACAAGTTTATGGCTCTTTTAATAAAGCTGTCCAGAAAGGTAAAGAGGATTACAGACGGAACACCTTCTCATGGTATTCACTGCACTATTTCTTGACGTCTGCTGTGAAAACTCTTAATGGTAAAAATAAATGCTATAACACGTATCGCGGCGTCAATGTGAAGTTTAAGACCGAGGACATGCTGAAGAAAAACGTTCGATTTGGATCATTCACGTCCTCGTCTCTGGATCGATCGGTGGCGGCGAACTTTGGTACTCAAACCTGTTTTGAAATCAGAACCTGTAGAGGAGCAGATGTGAGTCAATATTCGCAATTTTCTTCGGAAAAAGAGGTTCTGATTCCCCCGTACGAGACGTTTAAAGTCACTCGTGTGCAGACGAGAAAGGACAATAAAGATCTCTGGTGTGGGACTGTGTTCTCTGTAGAACATTCTGGAACAAGGAGCGACCTGAACTGTGCGGTTATTAGCGCAGCCACCTCACATCTGTCTTACGTTCATGTCTTTGTGCTGAATTGTGCTTTAATTGCGATTCTAAATGTTCTTATCGTCTCCTGATGTTTTGAGAATGTCGTGATAAAGGTAAATGCTCTGCAAATGTCCTGAGTCCTCAACTAGTTAACGGCACTGCAAATGATAAATTCTTGACAAGCTAAAAAATCTTGAAATGAGACAATAAATGTTGCTATTCTTTCACAAGATAAATTAACTATGCTAGGATTACGAGTGAAAAAAACTTAGCTTATTTCATGAAAACAGGACTTGAATTTTCTTGCTTCGAAAAAAAAAATGCTACTGTAATGACATAAACAAATCTACTATTTAATAGTATTTTTTGTCTGGTTTTAAGCCGTCTTGCCAAGTAAAATTTTCTACCTTTGAATTTTGTGGCTGAAAGTTTTACTTGATTTTATTATTTTTTACTATTTTTGTTCTTCATTTTCTTATTGTTTCACATGGATTTTTTACAGTGTGCCATGTTTTCATTAGTAACTACAGTAATTATTTTTTTGTAATAATTAACTTGTACTTTGTGGACTGTAATCTGTAAAAAGTTCTATATGAGTAAAGTTTCTTATTCTAAAAGAATTGTTCATCTTTGACAAACTTTTTGTAGCATTTTCTTTCAATCCTAACAAACCTGGAATTCTGTAATTTAGGATATATGTTTGATAGTACTGGTGTGTTGGTTGAGTAAAGTGGCAAAGTAAAGTAAAACCTTCAGATGCCACTCCAAGTCTGTTTAATTATTAGGATTGTGCAGTATTACCGTATTTCCGCAAATATAAGCACCTGCTTTTAGTCAAATTTAGACGCTCAAAACTTGGGGGGTGCTTGTATTCTCCAATTTCAAATATGCCCGTAAATATAAACGGCCCTTTTTCAAGACAGGAACAATCATAAACAAATGGAAATTATGCGTTGTGTCCTCTTTTTATTCTTTAAATAACGGTTCTGGAGGCTGACGGGCATATAAGCTTGGCTCAGTAACAGGAAGTAAAATAGCCGCACCGCGTCACTTAGCTGTTGCTAGCAGTTGCTTACGGCATCTCACATGCAATTGAATTTAAAATAAATGACAAAATTACCTAAAAAACAGTGTTACGTCCTCAAGTTTGCGGTCTAGGAGGGGTTCCTTCTTGAGTAACAAAAGTAAATTAAAGTTATTTTAACGCAAAAACGAAAATAAAAGCGCAAGGTTGAAATTAAACAAACAAACGAATAGGAGAACACTTCAGCCCCAGAGTGAACACTCAACTCTCAAGTAACAAAGAATATATTATTAACCGAACCGGGAAGTTACTCAAAATGGGATAAAGGAAGTGTGCAAAGCCAAAAATAACAAACAAACTGCAGCTACCTGGTATTTTAATGAACTAAATAACCTACAGACCAAACACAATGATGAAAATAAACAACAAAGATCTTACCTAACTTCCCCTCTATACAAAAACCAGGAGAAAAAGGGTATAAAGAAAATGAGGCGCACACACGCACACAAAAAGATCCCAACAAGATCGTTTAACAAGAATCATTCAGCCAAAATGGCCGATACACACTCGTAACAGTATTTTGGCGGCAGTTTAGAGGGTCAGGCAAATGTACCAACGCAATGGGCTTGGCTTCTGAATCAGAGAGTCTCTTTTTCAATGCACGACAATCAGAAATGACATGGTTCGGATCTAAGCAGAAGAAACAAACACGCTTAGTACTAGCCTTCTCCGATAACTTTGGCCGCACCGAAGTTGTAGTACTTTCAGGTGTGCCATTTGCGAACATTCGATTAGGCGGACCGAATGGTTGAGCAGAAATTGAACACAGTAGAATGGAACACATTCCTATGCGTCAGCACAAGCTCATCGGCCAATATCGGAGCATCACTAATAGAAGTAACTTTCTTCTCATTCAAATGAACAACAACACTTTCTGGTAGACAGTTTTTAAATTCTTCAACAAGATTTAGTTCCTGAGGTTAGTCAAACGTTGTAACCTTATTGGAATAACACTTTGCACCAGGAACCACAACACACTTGCGAGCACAGCAACAGCGCTTCAGTCGGGAGCTGGGGCAAATGCCTCACCAGGCGGCATTTCTGGGCTGTTCTTATGCCCCCCCTCCCAAAACGAGGCCCAGGTGACAGCAATCACCTTGAGAAACACTGCATGCACACACCCACACACACCGCAGCTTCAAAGCAAAAATACGTAACAAACAGACATAAAGAAAAGAAGGTGACGCAGCAAAAGAACACTGGATGAAATCAGGCCAATGACGTGAGGAGAATTTGCTAACAAACGCTGCTGTACTTGACATGCGTTGAGTGATGAAGCTCTATAGATCAAGTCTGAAGCTAACGGGGAAAAACCACTATGCTAACAGGTAATCCAAAACAGAGCAAAATTGACACAGGCAAGACTAGGAACAAGAAAAAGGCAAGGCAAGACTAACTTAACAAGGCTAGAGTTGCTGCTAGATGGCAGGCGTACGACACATCTGGCAATCTGGCAAAAAAACTAGTGATGTGTCGTTCGTGAACGATTCGTTCAAAATTGTTGAGTCTCCTCAGTGAGAGATTCGCGAATGATAGTATTGAGCAGAATCACTCCAATTTGTTTGTGATTCGATCAAATGATCACTCGTTCATTTCGTTCACGTGTCACGTGACCACGATCAAGCCGTTTAAGCAACGATGGCAGGGATTCCAGGGTAAGTTTGCTAAGGATTCACTTTATTTATATAGTTTATTGGCAATTTATGTATTATTCGTTGTTCACTGAAGCAAACCATGTCTTTTGTGTATATTGTTTTTGAGCGTGGCCATTCTAACAAATGACTCGAAATTATTTGTTCACTTTACTGTTCGAGAATTAAAGATCCGAATCAGTTAAAAGAATCAAACTTCCCATCACTTCAAAAAACATGTGAACACACTGGTGCTTAAATACATGACCTAATTACATAAGTGATTACAACAATGACGAACAGCTGAAACTAATAACACGGATAATCAACACCATTGTAACCAAGAAGTAAACATAAAACAGCTGGACAGGAAACACAAAAGAACAATCAGCACTCGAATGTGGAAGTAACAAGAGGTTTCAAAATAAATGGCAGACTCGAATTTCAAAATGAAAGTTCAAACAAAACATAATCCAGAGTCTAAGACAGAATGAGCGGCAAACTTGCTCTCAGCCCTCTTCCTGGTTTAAAGTCTGAGAGGATACGTTTTTATTTTATTTCATGCATTTTTATTTCAAGTATTTATTACTATATTAAATACAGTCGACTCCGTGTATGGCCACGCCACTTAAGTCAAAATTGGCTTAACTACACATCAGTGTTCGGTCCTGTTTTTAATCCCATTCAAAAGCTGCAAATGGCTTTGGTTTAAGCGCAACATCTGATAAGTGCAATCTCTGCTGAAGTGCAAGTGCTCGTTTAAAATAAAGTATCCGACTCCAGTTTTAGCATCCACTCCTGATTAGTGCAAGTGCAAGTTGGTGATCAGTCCCCAGGCCATGCACTTATCAGGAGTCAACTGTATAAATGGAATCATAGCACCCCCTGTTGGAGATATACTGTGCCACATTTATAAATTCATAATATCTATTCTAAATATACTAAATACAATATCTAAATATCTTCTTTTCTCCAATTATTATTCAAGTAAGTCACAAGTTGGCCACTAATCCAAAGTGTGTATTCTGCCCCTGGACCAGTCATGCTGAGGACAAGGACAAAGCGGCAGATGATGAATAAATGAATGAATAAAATAATATAATGTATTATATTTCAATGTTGCACAATAAATAAAAATGCTTACTCTCTGATAAAAGTTGAAACTTGTGTAATACAAACCCGTTGTAATTATCGTATTTATGATAATATTAGCACCCTGTTTTTTATTTTTTTCAATTTTAGCAGCTCAAAAACATGCACTTATACTTATAATCTTGTATGCACTTGATTATATGCACTTGATTTAATAAGTATGCACTTAAATACTTATACACTTATAATCGCCGATTTCAAGTATACACGTAAAGAAATGTAAATAGGTCTGTGCTAACGGCTAACGACTAGCGCCTGAAAACGAGTCCAGCAAAACTTTGGAGCAGAAAGTTCAAAAATCGAAATAAAAAAAGATAAAAAAAAAAAACTGTCTGCTACAGAGGGACAAAAATGACTGTTCTAACATTTACATCCAACAAAACCAAATATTGAATTAATGTTACGTTTATTAAAAAAGAAACAACAATATTTTAAAGAGAATATTCATGTAATTTAGCCAGAAATAAAAAAAAAACTAAATTTGCCTGAAAAATCAGGGGGTGGGGGTTGCCTGTATTCGTAATCATAATCTATAATACGTAATCTCTCTTGTTTTCACGTTATCTTGTAATATTATATTGGGGCTTTTTTTGTCCTGCGAATTAAACAAATGCAATTTTAAATATAATTTGGATCAACACTATGGTAACAAGCACTCAGAGCCCATCACATGCTCAATCTCTCAAATATAACTAAATAACACTGTGTCAAAAGCTCGTGCACGAACATGCGCACACACACACACACACACACACACACACACACACACACGTGTAGATATTATTGTCTTGCTCGCCCCTGAAGGTCTGTCTCACTCTAATGCCCATCCTGAAACTCACCAGGACAGTCTCAGGTAAAAGTATTGTTAAAATTTTAGCTTAAAGCTTTGTTTGTGTTTGATTTGGCTTTACATGTATTTAATCGAGGCATAAACAGTTGAAAAGGTAAAATGTGCTACAAATATGTGTGTGTGTGTGTGTGGTTGTCATGTGTTTCATTTTTTTCAATAGCTTTTTTTGATTCTAAGATCAAAATTTCGAATTTAATTATTTACATTTTATTGGTGCGACACTTTTTGTCAAAGCGACTCCATATTACTACAAAGTAACATATTGATACAAAAGATATTGATCGCAAGTTTTTACAAAGCGACTCGAAAGTAACATATTGATACAAAACGGAGACAAATAATACACATAGCTGATTTATTTTCCTGTTGGAATAAATAAAAAAATGTTACCAAAATAAACTTTGAAATGTGCAGAAAAATAGTCAGAGAAAAAAAAACAGCTGAACGGCAACTTTTTGAAAGTCAAAGTCCTCGATTATTCTGCTTTTATTACTTTCACTTTATTGCGGCTCTTCAGATCAGAGTTCTCTCCGCACCAAAGGTCGAAAGATCTACCACGCAAAACAAAGTCGGTCCATTGTTTGACTGTAATGCCGTGTGAGTCTCTACAGAAAAACTAAATATTACATATTAAAATTGCTGAAAGGTAAGTATTTGAATAAGAGTATTAATTGTACAATTAATCATGTTCATAGTGTCTTTTTTAAAAATGATATCAACTGTGTGTTAAAAGTTGTGTTTGTGTTTCTGCGTTTGCGTTTGCGCGTGTGTGTGTGTGTGTGTGTGTGTGTGTGTGTGTGTGTTCAGTGAGCTGGAGTGAAGATGAAGCTGATGGTTGAAGTTCTTCTGGTTCTTTCAGCTGCTCTGCTACAGGTGAGACTGTTCTAGAAGATTCTGACACACACACTATCACACTTTTTCCTTAATAGCGGCTTTGTGTCGGTCTGGTACTGAGGAACGCGCTATATGAATAACAGGGTTCTTACACTTTCTGAAATACACAACTCAAGCACTTTTCTAGCACTTTAACGCTCCTTGTTCAAGTTTGGTACAGTTGTGGTAAAAATATATATTTATGTAAGCTAAGCCTAAATAAAAATAAAACCTTACCATTTTGGGGGATAAGTTTTCTCTAAATGTAAAGTACACGTAAAACATTACATTTCAGTGGCTACTAAGTTTCTAAGTTCTACAGAAAGCTTTAGAACTTCTGCTGTTTAAAGTATAAACGAGTAAATGTAAAAGTCTAATTTTAAAAAGCTCTGACCTTTTAAAACTAAAAAAACATTGGTTTTTGATATAAAAAGAAATAGACGACTTTTGACTACTTCAAATACCATAACACGGATGTCTTCATTGGTACCAGTGAGTTACAATGTTAAATCACTTACTATTAGTCAACTTTTGGTATAACATTTTTTTTTTATTTTATTTTGAATGTATGTTTAAACACAAGTAGATACTATGATGTTTTAAATACTAAATTGAATACAAAAAAAAACGAAAAAAAAAAGATTGATGACTGCGAAAAAATTATCAAATATCGACTGGTCTGCGATGACAAAAAAGTTGGGCAGGACTGCGTTAATGCATTAACATTTTTCTAATGCATTAACAAATTTCACACAACCAAATCACGTGTGGAGCGAAGCTGTGTTTTAAATCATCTGGACAGAACAGGAGTGAAGTTTCACGCACTCTATAAAACAAAAAGCAGCTTGGCAAATAAACACCAACCATCAGAAAATTGTCAAAAGGCTTTGTTTTGATGATTGAAAAATTGGTCTATAAGTTTGTATCCGGGTTATATTTTCAAGCATTTTCAAGGCCTTGAAAACACGTTATTCAAGCATTCAAGCATTTTCAAGGATTTCAATAGCTGAAATAAACTCAAACTTAAGCTTGAACTGACTCTTTCACTTTCTCACAGGATCTTGGAGACGCTGCCGAGACTCTAGACATGGCCGAAAAATCTGTGGACAATCAATACACTCACTGTTCTGGGGATATGGAAAGTCGTGTTTTGCAGGAATATCTAGTGAAAGAGAGACAAAAATTTGACGAAGAATGGAAAGAAGGAGAAAGCATATACGGCAACAAAAGCCATTTAACGGCTGTCCACGTTTACACCGGTACACAAGTTTATGGCTCTTTTAATAAAGCTGTCCAGAAAGGTAAAGAGGATTACAGACGGAACACATTCTCCTGGTATTCACTGCACTATTTCTTGACGTCTGCTGTGAAAACTCTTAATGATAATAATACTTGCTATAACACGTATCGCGGCGTCAATGTGAAGTTTAAGACCGAGGACATGGTGAACAAAGAATTCCGATTCGGTATGTTTGCATCTTCTTCTCTGAATCAAACGGTGGCGGCGAACTTTAGTACTAAAACCTGTTTTGAAATCAGAACCTGTAGAGGAGCAGATGTGAGACTATATTCACAGAAACCTAAGCAACAAGAGGTTCTGATTCCCCCGTATGAGAAGTTTAAAGTCACTCGTGTGCAGACGAGAAAGGACAATAAAGATCTCTGGTGTGGGACTGTGTTCTCTGTAGAACATTCTGGAACAAGGAGCGACCTGGACTGTGCGGTTATTAGCGCAGCCACCTCACATCTGTCTTACGTTCATGTCTTTGTGCTGAATTGTGCTTTGATTGCCATTCTAAATGTTCTGATCGTCTCCTGATGTTTTGAGAGCACGGTAAGGAAGTTGGTAAAGTTTCGTGTTAGCAGACTCAGACTTCATTTCCCACAATCCTTTGTTTGTCTTTCATCAGACGTCTTGTGAGCATTTCTGCGGGTCATTGTTTTTTTTAACGACTTTGTCACGGAATTAGTTGTCAATGGCTGTCTGCTGTTGAAGTGATGTTTGATTTTTATTATAACATTACATTTATTAGAGTTCAATTTTTTAAAGAATATCTGATGTGTCGTGTATTTGTGCTCGACTAAACATTGAGTGAAAGATTTGATTATTGTCAATAAAATCTAAAAATGGATCTCACGTTTCTGATCTCATGTTAGTATAGCAAACGCAATGTGACTGTTTTGTATTGTGTATTTCAGCTCAGACTATCAATTTTTATTCCACGCCTTTTCCATTTCTGGGTCCCAGGGAGCTGGAGTCAAAATCAGCAACTCTGGGCCTGAACAGGACACACCCTCGATTGGTGTTCAACCAATCACACTGACACACATTTACACTCTCACTCCCACCAATGGAGACTTTTTTTCCTCAGTAGTGTACCAGGTACGTTTTCCAATTTGAAATGAACGATTCTGCAAAATCAGAGAGCAAATTCCGACCTAAATGCAAGTCACATATATCCAGTATCTAACAGCACTTCATTAAATTGTAGGAGAAATAAAGTGCTAAAACGAAGGCTATAGGTGTTGACATAAACGGTGTGCATTTTTGCGACATGAGATGAGAATCCATATGTAGAGGAGTTAAGCTTGAAACGAAAACGACAGAAAATTACAGGCAAGGTATATCATAAGGTAAGCAGTCCAATGGACAAAAAGATGTTTCAGAACAGGCAAACACTCGCTCCCTCTGTTGGTGTGGAGTGGTACTACTGTTTTGCAAAGACCTTCCACACAGAAATCAAGTTCAAGCTTGTTTATATAGCACTTTTCTCGGTCCAAAACCAACTCAAAGTCGCTATGTGGAGTTTGGACAAACAAATTGTGTCCATGGAAAACAAAACCTCTCTGGAAAAAAATAAACCTAGAAAGAACCCGACTTTGGTGCCAGTCTCCTCTGGTGTGCTAACATTACAAAGTCATTGGTGAAGAGGGTTCTGAGCAGTGTCTTTCTCCTCCTTCTCCATGATGAGGCAGTGGCACCAGATCTTCAGAAGGGACCAGGAGAAGACATCACAGAGATCCCACCAGACACTCCAAGAAGCGACGTCATCTCCATCCTGGTGGCATCAACACTCCTCCGAGCGACATTGTCTCCACCCGTTTGGAATCAAAATTGTGGACATTTTATAATATTAATAATGTTTCCAAGACCACCATCAGATCACACACTGTCCTGATGAGCACTAAAGAAGAACTGGCCTAGACGGGTGGAGTTTCACTTCTGTGCAAACAGCCTGATGAGGATCACGTCAGTTTTGCACTTCGGTGAAGCATAGTTGTCTATCTCCAAAGCAGAGCAGTACAGAGACAGACGTTTTTGTCACCTCGGATCTGCTGTGAGAACCTACCTGGCCTACAGATGGCATGGGAGTAGAGGACGCCGTCATCTTCCTTCTGCATCGAGCTCTTTCTCACCTGGAGAAGCCCGGCTGCAGCATGAGGATCATGTTCTATTGAAACCATCATCACTTCTCCAGCGCCTTCAACACCATCCAGCCGGTTCTTCTGGAACACAACCTGGAGGAGGCTGGTGTGGACCTCTATCTGACGGAGTGGATCATGGACTGTCTGACAAACAGGCCACAGTTTGTGAGAGCCAAGGACTGTGTGTCTGACACAGCTGCAGTGTGGAGCTCCACATAGGACTGTACTAGGCCCTTTCCTCTTCACCCTTTACTAATCAGACTTCAGACACAACACGGACGGCTGTGTCCTGCAGAAATTGTTGGCTTAATCACTGAAGATAACGACGCTGAGTACTGAGGACTCACTTAGGACTTTGTGTGAGATCCACCTCCAGATCAACGCTGAGAAAACTAAGGAGATGGTTGTGGAGTTTGGGTGAGAGAAGGGACCTGGATCATCCATCCTGGACCAGGTGGACTCACTGTGTGAAGGAGAGATATCGCAGATCTTTTCTTACCAGCTGCTACTAGACTCAACAATTTAAACTGCCGACTTGAACCGTGGTTATGATGTGTTATTTATTAATGGTTTGTGTTTGTTCATTATGATGTGTGCGGCGTGTTATGGTTATGTTTATTCATGTGTTATCTATGTTTATGCTAATGCATGCATTCTTATTCACTTGTTTCATTCTTCATATAGATGTGAACAATTAGTCTTTTTCGATTTCAATTCAATTTCAATTTATATGAGTTTAAGAAAAGAACTTTTTTTTAAACTTTGCTTTATTTACTTCCACTGGATTCACTGGAATTTACCCGCAATTCTGAAGGAGTAGAAAAGCAGTTTAGGAAATATTAAAAGGACACATCTGGCCAATGAGTGAAGTTGATGTTGTCACATGACCCAAAACTTTGATTACGTTCAATGAAAGTTAATAACCAAGACGTTTTCTAACTAATTTTTGTAAAGCAAACTGTGTGCGTGTGTGTGTGTGTGTGTGTGTGTGTGTGTGTGTGTGTGTATGTGATGCAAGAACAGACAACAGACAGTCTTGACAAGAAAAAACGTAAAAGGCAGTGAAAGAAAGTGAAGGTTCTGCTTGACAACTCCCTTTGTTATCAGGGTTATAAACGACGAGACGATACTGAAGAGAAAGACTGAGACTGACCTTTCAGCTCAATGACGCGTCTTTACTGTGAGGAAAGTTTGTTTGTTTTACAGTTTCATTTTAATCAGTGAAAAACCAGTATATCGCTTTTCTCTTCTCCTGAGCCGTCACGTTCTGACGCAGTAACACACACACACACACACACACACACACACACACACGTACATGTTTGTGTCTTGGATGAACTGTTGTTACGTCACACACACACACACACACACACACACACACACACACACACACAGATAGACAGTGTAAAGTGTGTGTTTCCTGGTGTTGTTCCACACTTCTCCGCAGTCTCTCCTGAACGACGACTCTTTCTCTCTCCTGAACGACAGGACACGGCGCTCAGGTAAATTATTAATGTCACGCTGAAACAGGAAGTTGATTTACCAATCAAACTTTGCTTTATTTTTGTGAAATTATAAACTTTAAAATAAATAAAATTTATATTTTTTGAACCCCTTCTTTTTCTCATCCTTTCTTTCTTTCTCTCTCTCTCTGTGTCATCTGTCTGCTCTCTCTCTATATTTTTCCTTCTCTCTCACTCTCTCTCTTTGTATTTCTCCCTCTCTCTCTGTGGTGCTCACCATCTCTCTCTGCACTTTTCTCTCTTTCTCTGTCTCTCTTTCTCTCAATATATATATATATATATATATATATAAATATATATATATATATATATATATATATATATATATATATATATATATATATATATATATATATATATATATATATATATATATATATATATATATATATAAATTTTACTCCTTCATGTAATTATTTGGCTGACCATTTTATGTATAGCAACAAAACAATAGTCGGCAAAATAAAACAACTGCAATTCAAACAAAGGCACATCAGAAAACCGAACTAAGGAATAATAGGGTGAATGTCGCTGGACAAAAATAGTCTGGAATAAAATAGAAGAAAAGTCTGAAAATGGTTTTGCTGAAATCTGAGGATGGTTCTATTGAAATGGTAATTTGAATATTTTGATATAGTTTGGTTTGATTGGTTGTCCCTTCCGGGAAAAGCTGAATGAATGTTCTAGAGAGAGATTTGAAGACTTTCGTTGCAGAGGAACTACTATTTACTAACTAACTAACTAACCTACTTACTGTCATCTTGCATTTTTTTTTTTTCTGAAAAACACTTGGTGATTAAACCACTTCAGAGTCGTGATAGAAGCTGCGATGTTTGGGATTCAGTTTGGAATGTCAGAGTTAAAGCTCCAAACTTCATCTGTGCTAAAGGAAAGAAATGTTTTATTGCTTGATTAAAATCCGTCGAGCTGCTACGTTGTGCATCTTTACCGAGATTGTGTTGTGATGGCATTGTGTTGTTACCACAATCCAATCTCCACACCGCATTGACCAACAGGAATGTTCTTTATCCAAGACAAAATGCGCAAAAGCTTAAAAGAAAAGAATTATACACATCAATAAATAGTACTAGTAATTTAAGAAAACACCTCGAACAATGTCATTCGACCACTCGACTAGGGAAGAGAAAGAAAACAGGGATGATGACAGTGTCCTTTGCACTTTATGGCCAGAAAGCAGGACACTATTGTGTGGTATCAATAAAATCGAACTTTAACATAGTCCTGTTGTGTCTAATATAAATATAGTTATTCAGAGATATTGCCAGAAAATCTCTTTATGTCTACCATACTTTAACACTTTGCCAATTATTATAAACCACGTATATTATTATCGATTTATTACCTTGTTTGGCCACAGTCATTAGGCTACATAACATCGCCTTCTACTGTATGTAAAATAAAATACAATAAAAAGATACATTTTGTTATTTTAGGATGTTCAGTTCTACTTCTACTGTAGTTATTTTGGTGGAAGTAACTTAAAAGTAATCCAGAAGTAATTTAAAATCATATTACAATTCTGAGACAGTATTGTAATGTAACAGATCACTTTTTACTAACAGTAACAAGTAATGTATAAGAATTTCGAAGAAACTTGCACTGTTAATAAATGTCAACTTGTAACGAGTCCAGCACGCAGAAATGTAGATGCTAACCAATAGACTGTTAATAACCAGGTGTGTGTGTGTGTGCGTGTGTGTGTGTGTGTGTGTGTGTGTGTGTTCAGTGAGCTGGAGTGAAGATGAAGCTGATGGTTGAAGTTCTTCTGGTGTTTTCAGCTGCTCTGCTACAGGTGAGACTGTTCTAGAAGATTCTGACACACACACATCATCACACTCTCACTCTCCTTCACTCTCTTCCTCACAGGCCGCTGAAGGACAGGTTTATCCTCTGGACATGGCTGTCAACTCTGTGGACGACAGATATAAAGGATGTGGACGGGAGATGAAGCGACTAGTGAAGGACGTGTATCTGCCCAGAGAACTGTCCAACTTTTCTGATTTCAGGGCCGCGTGGAGAGACGCGGAAAGCAAACACCACCCAGAGTCAAACGGCTCGCTAAAGCGCCGCCATTATTTAACGGCCATATTCGTCTACACCAACTCAGATCTCGACGTGTTCCGCCACTTCAACGCCGACGTCCGCAGCGGGAGACGACAGTACGGTCACGACGCCTTCCGCTGGAACTCGCTGCACTTCTGGTTGACCAAAGCCATTCAGGCTCTGAAACAAACACAGAACCAGTGTCGCTCGACGTATCGCGGCGTCAACGTGGGATTTAAAACGAACGTGCTGAACAAAAAGATCCGCTTCGGCTCGTTCACGTCCTCGTCGCTCAGTCGCTCGGTGGCGCAGGCGTTCGGCAACGTGTCGTGTTTCGAAATCAGGACCTGTGAAGGTGCGGAGCTGACGGAGTATTCCAAGTTTCCTCACGAGAAGGAGGTTCTGATCCCCCCGTACGAGACGTTTAAAGTCACTCGTGTGCAGACGAGACGGAAGCAGAAAGATCTGTGGTGCAACACCGTCTTCACGGTGGAACATTCCGGAACAACAAGCAACACAAACTGCGCTGTGACGTCTGCCAAACAATTTTTGACAAAACTGCGACACTTACGGTCATAATATGTGTGAGAGATTTTATATTCAGTCTGATGAAATAACTTTTAGTTAATATAATATAATATAATATATGTATATATAGATATTGGCACACTTAAAGAGAAAAAAAGAACGAGAGTGGGAATGAAATGAACGCAAAACGAGAATGTAACACAATGAGAGAGAAAGAGAGAGACTATGGTATAAAATGAAACGTGAAAAAAAAAAAACGAGACAAAAATGGACAAAAATAGGCAAGTAAAGGATCCCAGCAAACAAACAGGTTGGTTAGAAAGAAAGAAGTAGCAAGATTACGAGAAAGCAAATAAGAAAGGTTATGAGAAAGATAGAAAATCGTGCAAATTTCTAAAAAGGACAAATTGGTTAGAGTAAGATGTGTTACAAATATATGAAAAAAGAAAATGATTGGGGAGACAGAGAGAGAGAGAGAGAGAGAGAGAGGCAGACTTCTTAGAAAGAAAAAGACAAATTAATAAACATTTATTGATATATGGTTACACACACACACACACACACACTCTCTCTCTACTATTTTATCTTCAGAATTCGTCAATCTCAAGGAGATCTTTTGCATCAAAGAAACGTTTTATGAAACCTGTTAAAATGTCTGAATAAAAATTGGTCATTCCGTTGTCTGGAATTGTTTTTTTTTTCATTTCAAGTTTTTCATTCAAGTCTTGGATGTTAGCAAATACGCAGACGTGCAGTTTCACATCCAGCCGAGGCTCAGAATAAACACAGAAGAGTCAGAGCAAGTTTAAATAAGGAACAAGGAACTAGTCTCCAGACGGACTTCTTCTGCGTCTTCTTCTCAGGAACTACATTGATGTCTGAATGTTGACTTTTTATACAGGGTTTTCGTAGAATCAACAAAATTCGATGCTTGGAATTGTCCATAATTATTGCACATTGTAACATAATGACAGGATAATAAATTCAAAACATGCGCTCACTGTATTAGCATCACCGGCTCAACTTCTCGTTTACGCTAAACTCCAATCAGCCAATCACATGGCAACTACCCAATGCGCGATTGTTTTTCAAATTTTTAATTTCTCGAACAGTGCGCAATTCAATGTAGAACCGCCACTGCTTATGTGGTTCTGGTTTTGTGACAAACATTAAATCACAAACAGGAAAAATAACAAATTACATTGCAAAATACCACCACACTACCATTTTCAAATGTGGCCCTTGGCGATTCATGTATGAATAGAAAGATTGTGTGTTTGTTGTTTGTGTCCACAGAGAGATCCAGAAACCAAACGTATTCAGAGACACAGATACGTGAACACAGACACTGAAAGTTGAGAAACACTGATGATCATTATAAAGTGCGGAACAAATACATTAACGTTTTTAAACTGCATTTATGTGTGTCTCCTCACGCAAATGATGCATGGTGTCATGGTGAAGGCTGTTATGAGGCTATATAAGATGGGGTGAACATAATTGTAATGTTGTGGCGGATATTAATAAAACTTAAAAAAAAAATTTTTTTTTTGCGGCAAAATTGAACAAACAAGTATCACACAAACAATTTTGATTTGAAAAAATACACAACAAAATGTCATGTGAGATCCTCTTTTTTCAAACTGGCGTAACACAATAAGTCACGGCTATATCAATCGTGAAAAGAAATGAAGAGAAACGTACACAAACACACACAAATATAAGGCGGCAGCATGACCAGGCTGGTCCGCTAGCACAGCAGACCCGGGACGAGTAGATGTCCGATCCGAGAACACGACCCGCACTGGGTTGTAAAAAGCGACAGATCTAAAGACAACAAACCATCATTATCATTATTAGTCTCGAGAGCTCTGAAATGAATATTCTTTTTGAAAATTTGCTTTGCTAGGGCTTTTCGGAGCGACGTAAAAATGAAACGTAACAAATTTTTACATGGTTTAGTATTGGCAATATTACATATGTTATTACTGAATATTTACTTTTTTTCGTCGATCTTTCGTGTCCTAACAATAGAGACACGTCTTACCTAAACTTTGCGCTCATAATTTTCCATAACTATTACATTTAAATTCGTCCTGTGCGCTGCAGCCTACAGAACTTTGTCCTATTCAGTTGTACTTTTTATCTTGGAAACTTTGTATTTTTATATATCTTCACTATTTCATATTTTGTCTTCGTATCTTGTTTTTATTACTTTATTACATGTTTTAATACTTTTTTTGTATTTCCTTTTGCACATTTTGGAATAGCATATTTTGTCTTTATACCTTGTTTTCTTCATCTTTTAATTGTATTCTCCCCTTCGCACATTTTGTTATACCACCCACATAATGTGTTTAAATGCTGGAACGAGGAAAAAACACATTTCACTACATGTTGTACCACGTATAATTCGTATGTGACATTTAGACATTAAAAATATGCCATTTTTGCTATAACTGGACAACACTGGAGTGTGGTCTAATACCACAACAACATGGTCAATCGGTTTCAGCGGTTAACACAGTACACAGACGAGGACATCAGGACTCAGGAGGATACTAAATCATGGGTTTATAAAACATATATATATACTGGTTTGTAGAACGTGTTGAATATATTTCTACCATTTATATACCATATATAAGTTAAACTCTCATCATCGGATTATCTTGGGACAGCATGTTTTTTAAGGACTGCACAGGACACTTACATCAAGCAGAAGGTCAGTTGGATCAGGCTGAAGGTGCACTCACAGAGGAAGACCAGGATCCTCAGGTCTCCCAGCAGACGTTCACCGTAGACTGAGGAAGATATTGGATCAAACAGGAAGTGGTTTTCAAGGGAATGAGATGAATGAAGCTCACCAGCCTTTGTCGTCACATCGGCCATCAGTCCGGCCGAGTTCAGACACACCAAACCCACAGATCCAAACAGGAACACGGCTTTTTTGAAGATCGGGTCTGTGGAAATTTCACCAACCGTAAGTACAGATAGATCAACTCTTATCTGCCACAAAAGCGACTGTTCATTCCCAATTCGGTTCCATCCATTTCCTCATTGCTGACTACGCTTGAGAGGATCGGGGGCTAATTCTGCTAATTCTCTTCTCGAAACATCGAGATGTTACTGAGAAGGTAGACACCTTCTCAGTAGACACCTTCTCAGTAACATCCCGATGTTTCGAGAAGAGAATTAGCAGATTTGGCAACATGCCCAATGTGCCCTCTACCTTCTTTTGGGATCAGGCAGTGACTCTACAACTTCCTCATCCGTCATCAGAGATTGTGCTTGGCTGGAAATAAGTTGTGTCCTGTAGAAGTTCTGCAAATTGAAAGTTTGAAAGACGCTCAGATCCTTCTCTTTGTATTGTCACACAGCAGAAGGATATTGCTCTATCCCATCAGAGACCTGCCCACTTACACGATCACCTTGCTTACCACAATCAGTCCCTTCAGGATATTGTGAAAGTTATATCTATTTTTTTTTTGTGAAAGTTGTGATTTTCCAAGATTTTTCAAGGTTTTTCTCAACAGACTTACACTACCTTTATAATTGCACACACGTTATGCATTTCTTTCTTTTATTCCATACTCCCCCAAAGATTATTTGCTCATCAGAATGAAGTGCAAAGATTACTTTTCAACCCTGCCAGTTCATGGGTAAAATATATAATCATCTTTATTCTCCCTTGAACATTGCCCAGTCTAAACAAGTATGAATCAACTGGATGTTCCTCCAAATAATAAATGCCGTGAATCAGTTGCATTATAACAAAGTGCAAAGGCTATTTTCACCCCTGACAATGAATGCGCATAGCAGAAGTTTTCTGTCAGGTAAACATTGCCTATTTATTTTTCTAGAAGCTGGTTGAAATCCAGGAAGGGCTCCTCTGCCATAAATTGCATGCGATTGTCATCAGTAAAGCTGGCGTTTACCGTCATTTTTTGCTACTCGTCAGCTTTTACTACACTCATGCAGTGCATTAAACAATTACGTCATGTTGTATCTTAATAGCAGCCGCACCTATAAGTATGTCCTACCGGAGTTAGCAAATGTTGCATATGTGTGTTATATTGTGTTATATATGTGTGTTATGTGTGTATTATATTATATAATAATATAATGTGTCATATGATTATTTTTATTCAGATATACAGTAATTGGTGAGTGTAATTATCGACTTATCGAGGAAAAATTGACTAATTTAAATTTTTATTCAGTCAAATGGATCAACAACAAATAATTAGTTTTTAAGGAAGTGTGTCGTTATTTTAGTCTTGAAAAACGTGTCGGCATTATACGCGGCATTGATTCCGTCCGACTTCCGACCTTGAAGTAAAAGGCCATCACCAACATTGCTGCTAGTAAAAAAGAGGAATTTGAAGCAGGTACTATACATTGATCTTGAACTGGGTGATTTGGACACACAAAAGTCCACAATGCATAGAGAAACGCAGCCGTTTGAACCAGATAAGCGTCTGTCAAGAGAATAAAAGCAAAAATATTAACTTCTAATAATATCTGCATCTGCCAAACAAATACAAGAGTCAGAAATATAAGCATACCGTCCTCATTCGCCATCAGCACCAGAGAATAGAGCAAGATCACACCGGCCAGTTTCTCAATCGATTTCACTGAAAAAGAAACGGAACACAATCTGACACGTACACAATGAACTAACACTTTAGTCACAGTTTATTGCGTACTAATATTAAAAAAAGGAGCTGAATGGCACAGTCGCAGAACTTCCTGGTCAAGCAGCTGCCAATCACATTCTCACAAGCCAATCAGAGTAAGGACCGCCCCTATGTGAAGCTTAGGTGTCAGAAGTTCACATGGAAAAAAATGGGACGAATGAAAAATCTTAAGTGAAAAAAAAGTGACAATAAAATACGCGAAAAAATTAGAAACATTTTCGTTCATTTTTTAAAAAATGTATGTTTGATATTTTTGGCACTATTGTTATTATTCCGATTACGATTCCATACGCCCCAGCTGGTTTCATCAGTCCTGTTGCTACTCCGAAAGTCCACCAGGAGGAGCTGCTGAGCACGACTGTGCACACACACACACACACACACACACACACACAGTATATACATTTTCACTCACTGATAATCAGGTTGGGAATTGACATCATCAGTGTTCCACTGAACAAAACGATGAGGATTTTCTCGATGCTTTTAAAATAATCAAATAGAAATGCTTTAAAGAAAAAGAAAAGAACATGCATTATGGTGTTTAAAACACAGTAACCAACAAGTTTAAACCAACATTGACACTAACTGACATTTGGTGACAGACACCACAATCTACCGCAGATCACCTTTGGGCCTTTTGTTCATTAAAGACAACAGAAAAATGTTTAGAAAGTGGATTCTAAATAAGTAAATTGCAGTTTCCCCCTAAAAGGTTTTATAGTTAAATACTGTATTTGGCTCTAATGTATTTTAAACGAGTAAGAACCTTAAAAACTAAAAAAAACAAACAAACAAACAAATACTGAATTAAAAATGACAGGCACGAAAAAAAAACATTGACATCATTTTGAAATAAACCTACTGAAATATGCTGCAGCCACGAAAGGAAACAGAAGCTCATTAGGGTAAATAGACAAACCAAACCACCGCTGATAGTCCTCGAAATCTTCTGCAAAAAGACAGAAGCAAATATTAGGCACACACACACACACACACACACACACACACAGTGTGTGCATGCGCATAGATGAATCTAATCAATTACAAGCTGTCCAATTTGTAATATTAACTAAAAGCATCTCAGTTTGTTTTTTTCCCTGCCTATAGGTAATATTATTGATACTGTATCCATTATTTATACTACAAAACTTTCAATATACCTATAATTACAAAACTATAACAAACTTCCCGAGACTGTTAGACGGGCCTCCACCGTGACAATATTTAAATCTAGACTGAAAACAATGTTTAATTGTGAATATGATTGACAAATCAAATTTTATCTCTTCATATCAAATCAAAATCATATCACTTTTATTGTCACAGCTTGTATCTTTTTTTTCAGGTTAAAAATGATTTTTAAAATGCTTTGTAAAGCACTTTGAGTTGCATCGTGTACAAATTGGGCTTTACAAATAAACTTCCCTTGCCTTGCTAAAATATTGGAGTATTAGAATTTGCCAAATGGACTTTAGTCTACGCAACCTGGAATTATTTGTTGCGCTTGAATCACTGCAAAAGAAAGAATTTGAGATTGGCTCAAAACAGAGACATTTTATCAACGTTGTTGCACCAGAACAATCTCATTTACTAAAACTGCAAAGTTACATTTTAACTTTAATTATAACACGGGGGTCTTTCCTCGTCTCGTCACAGTAAAATAGTCCATAAAAATAATGAACAGGACCGGTGACAAAGGACAGCCCTGACGGAGCCCAACATGCACTGGGAACAGGTTTGACAATGCGAAAACCAGACTCCGGCTCCGGTCATACAAAGAACAGATAGCCCTTATTAGAGGGTCTGTCACTCCATACTTCTGAAGCACCCCCCACAGGGCGCCACGAGGGACACGGTCAAATAATGACAAGTAGTAGTTTATTGTCATTACAGCATTGGGGTACACCATTGTAACGGAATTACGAGAAAGGGCCACTATCTTCTTGGAAGAAAACAGAGCAGAGAGAGAGCAGAGCATTCTAGACAAACAGATGCAGACACACAAGGTTACATTTGACTACGTTACGCACAGGTCACGTGCGCTGGAAACTTTTTTCTTGTGACACACGAGGAATTTGACAGAAAATGCAGATTTTTGTGAGCAGGCGTGTGAGTGTTCTTATCAATATTTGTCAAATATTGCAGTCAGTCTCCCAACAGACATAACAGACTGTCAGGATGGCCTTGGAAGAGAAGCCCCAGCTGATCCTGCATTCTCCAGTCACGGTTGGGGTGGGGGTGGGGGGTGGATTATAGACAATTCAAAGCCAATAAAAACGATTTCAGATTCATGGTTAATTTCAGAATCACAATCAATCATGACAGTCACTTAGGGCAATCATTCCTGACAATGTGGAGAAGTGTGGACATCTCCTGTAGTCCTGCAGAAAAGTCCAACCGTCAGAGCCAGCCCACGGTCACTCTGCTTCCCGATGTTGTCCGTACGTCTCCGTCCTTCCTCGGCGTGGCTAAGATGTTACTATTCAGTCCATCGAACCGAGCTAAACCACTGATGTCATCCCGATGTCCGCACAATCAGCACCTCCAGGGTCTTTCTTTAGATCCGTGTTTGGCCGGGCAGGCAATGATGGCTTTTCCCAATCTTCTAAAACACCAGAGTGATGCCTCCGCCAATCTGTATCAGTCTGGTGAAAAGCCAAAACATAAATTGATCTTCCACGTCCTCAGAAGACAACGATTCCAGGCAGCTCGAGCGACGAGACTCGGACGCACCCAGCAGCGAGTGTCCCGTGAGGTTAGGTCGGTTCCACGTGAGGAACCACCACCCCAGTTTGCCACTCCAAGGGTACTGACCCTGACCTCCATGCAATGTTGCATAAGCGTGTCAACCATGACAGCCCAAAAACATCCAAGTCTTGAGGTACTCAGGGTGAATTTCATTCACACCCGAAGCCTTGCCACTGAGGAGTTTTCTGACTGCCTCAGCGACTTCAGTCAGGGTGATAAATGAATCCGCCTCTGAGTCCTCCGCCTCTGTTTCTATAGTTTCTGCTATAGAAGGCATGTCAGAAGGGTTGAGGAGGTCCTCAAAGTATTCCTTCCACCGTCCCACTATATCCCCACTTGAGGTCAGCAGCTCCCCATCTTTACTGTAAACAGTATTGGCGGGAAACTGCTTGCCCTTCCTGAGACGTCGAACAGTTTTGCCAGAATCTCTTTGAGGCCGACCGATAGTCTTCTTCCATGGCCTCACCAAACTTCTCCCAGACCAGGTATCGTTGCCCACGTGAACTTTGAAATCCCCCAGTAGAACAATGGAGTCCCCGTTTGGGGCACTCTGCAGTACTCCTTCCAGGAATTCCAAGAAAGCCGGGTACTCTACACTTCTATTTGGTGCATAGGCACACATTACAGTGAGAGACCTGACCCCCACCCGAAGGCGAAGAGAAACGACTCTCTCGTTCACTGGAGAGAAATTCAACACGTGGCGGCTGAGTTGGGGGGCGATAAGCAAGCCCACTCCCGCTCGCCGCCTCTCACCATGAGCAACTCCAGAGTAGAAGAGGCTCCAACCTCTTTCAAGGAGTTGTGTTCCAGATCCCGAACTATGCGTGGAAGTAAGCCCAACTATTTGTAGCTGGTACCGCTCAATCTCCAACACAAGCCTCGAGCTCTTTACCTCTCAGCGAGAGACACTCTACACGACATCTCTACACGACTGCAACCCAAAACACAATGCACAAGCCCCTTTTGTCCCCTCCTGTGGGTAGTGAGCCTACTGGAGGGTGCCCTCACGATGCTCTTTTGGGCTAAGCCCGGCCGGGTCCCGTGAGCAAGATCCCGGCCACCAGACGCTCGAATACGTGCCCCTGCCCCAGGCCTGGCTCCACGGTGGGGCCCCGGTGACGCCAATCCGGGTGACGTAGCGGTCGCATTTATTTTGTTGTCCATAAGGGGGCTTTGAACTGCACTTTGTCTGGCCCATCAACTAGGAACTGTTTGCCATGGGTGACCCTTCTGGGGGCTTTTTGGCACCCAACAACATAGCTCCTAGCATCATTTGGGCACGCAACCCCCCCCCACCACCACCACCACCACTGTAAGGTGGCAGTTCACGAAGGGGGCGTCGAAATCTTGTATGACGAGACGTTTTTTATATCGTCTGGACAGAGGAGTCAGGTGGCCGTCGCTAAACATTTTACCATTCATTCTTGCCAAATTTCACGCATTCTAACAAACAAAGAGCTGCTTGGCAATGTAACACCAACCCAGACAGAAAATACGAACGAAAGTACAGTCAGAAGGCTTTGTTTTGATGACGGAAATAGTCTATAGTTGTAGTAGTTAAAGAAGTAGTGGGGGTGTAGTCACCTGCGTGACTCGTCTAATACGGAAACTATAGGCTCCGCCTAAGTTCGAGTCCGGCCCTGAGGACGTGCATTTATTCGGATTCCACTGTAATGACATTTTCAAGCATTTTCAAGGACTTTATTTAAAATTCAAGCATTTTCAAGGCCTTGAAAACACACCTTGAAATTCAATCATGAAACTCTCTCTCTCTCTCTCTCTCTCTCTCTCTCACACACACACACACACACACACACACACACACTCAATTTACAAGGTAAAAACTCCAACCTGGCAGGTCATCGATTTGTGGTGTGATCCAGAACATTCTGAGAGATCGGAGAACGCAGAGCAAACTCATGGAGAAAGCCTCGGACCAAACCCCAGAAACACAAGATCCGTCACTGAACAACATTAGAGAAAGAAATGTATGACGCATTCTGTAGATATACCTTCAGTAAAACCCCAGAGCGCCGAGGCCAAACTCAGCAGAACGCTTGGACAGATGAAAACGAAGACATGGAGAAGCTTTCTCAGTTCTGAAGATGAAACGGCCAACCAGTTTAGAGCTTCTAACAGTCAAGTTGCTTTTCAAAAAACCTGCGTCAGTTCGTCCACTGAAGATTAGGCCACAGAAGATAAGAGCAGATGCAGATGAGGCAAGACACAAGATTAACACTATTTTGTGTAGGACAGAGAAACCTGTAAAACAGACATCAGACCCTCAACATTTGAAGAACATCAGACATACCTGTAAAACCTCTAATAGAACGTTTAAATTAGTTTATAGAAGTTCTATTTATTGAAGTTCTGTTTAGAGGTGTTTATTGCTTTTTATTGTCTGCTATCAAAACAATTTTTTTGTTTTTTTAATTGTTCTGAATTGCCATTAATATAGGCATTTGGGCTTAGAATCAGCTCCAAAATTCAGATCTCACCCAGTCTGTTGAGAGTGATGGTGGCGTTGGCTTGTAGATCTCCAGCAAACACGTGACACATATAAACTCCTTTATCTTCAGTTCTGACATTCTTCAGTCTGACAGAGAAGTTTCCTCTGGAGGTTTCAGCAGAGAAGAACTGCACTCGGTCCCTGTATCTCTTGTCTGATGAATCTGATTTCACCTCACTGTCCTGGTAGAGAAGAACCAGAACATCTCCATCTGTCTCTCTTTTCTTCCAGGAAACCTCATCGTGAGAGTCGACAGAGCAGTTGAGAGTCACGTCTTCACCCACATACGCAGATACAGACACGTCTGATCCCGACACCAACAGACGCTCTGAGAGAAAGAGTCAGTTAAACACCAGTAAAGTCCTTCAGAAGCTGCTGAGATCTTCACTCACCGACGTCTTTGATCTGAACCACAGCTTCAGCCGAATCCTCTCCACTATAAACTTTACAGGTGTATTCACCCTGATCTTCAGCTCTCACACGCTCCAGCAGGAGAGAGAAGTTTCCCTGTGGAATCTGATCAGTAAAGAAATGAGCTCGACCCTGATGCTCCTGCTGCTGAACTTCCTCTCGACTCTTTCCTTCCGAAAACAGATGAACTAGAGTCTCTGAGTCTCTTCTTCTCCATTCCACCTCCAGATCCTCCACTGGTAAGAGTTCATCAGATGAACAGTTCAGAACCACTGAACCTCCCACAGGAACCACCAGAGGAGCAGACGGACCTTTCACTGACAAACCTGAGAGAACAATTATGTCCACTAATTTGATTAGTCATAGTGAATCAGTTGGTAACATCTCAAACCATTTTCTTGCATCTTGAAATTCAAAGTTTTAGCTTACCGTATTTTCCGGACTATAAGCCGCTACTTTTTTCCTAGGTTTTGAGGTTTTTCCCGGCTATTTTGTGGATTTTTTTTTCCACCGCTAGGGGGCAATCGGAATCATCGCGCTTTAATCGGTATCAAAAGACAAAACAAATGCAAAGAAGAATATGCTACTGAAATAAATATAAATATATTATATTTATAATAAATATAAATATATATATATTAATATATTAAATATATGGTAGACTTGGATGAGAAGTGGTGAGAAGTCATTCACAAAAC
>MU204213.1:7796-29901 GCA_017309775.1 Paedocypris sp. Pulau Singkep
TCTGTCACGGATCGGTGGTGTCTAGGAACCACGTGCACAGAATGGAGATGACGTCGTAGGTCTGAATCCGTAAGGCTTTAATCAGGGTCAGCAGGCAAATGGTCGTCAACAGAAAATCCAAAACAAGATAAGACTTGAATTTAGGCTGGATGACTGGTGTAAAAGACACAGACGATCTGGCAAATCACAAGTGAAACCACAGAGGCTTAAATACCCTGGTTAATGACTAATAATCATGTGATCGATAACACCTGGTCTACAAACGATCACACTAGCATGTGGATTGCCTAAAATGGCGGCACATTGGTACACTTCAAAATAAGAGTCCAAACCAGAGTTCAAAATCAAAGTCAGTCGTCACGTGACCCAGGATCCATGACACCATCATGTTTTCATCTTCTATTTGCAAAATTAGAAAATCATGTCGTTATCACTGTTATGAACGGTTTGTTAAGGTTGGCATTGGTGCCGAATTAGGAAGCAACTTTGCTTTGAACTCAAAGAATCAGAGTTATAAACATGGTAATTCACCAAGTTGTGTATGTGTGACGCTATTAGCTGAGAAAACTGTTTAAAGATCCCTGAACTCTCTCTCACGTGAAATCAGTCTGATCTCCTTTTTGATTCACTAGTTTTTTTTACAAGATTCATGTAAAATCCTGTAAATATTTTTGTGCTTAATTCAATGTTTCGTCCGATTATTCTTCAGTTTTGCGTGTGTGTTCTCTGACATTAGACTGTTGTGTTCAGGAGGGAGTGAGCTGCCTGGAGAGGAACGCACAGGGAGTCCCGCCCCTGACCGAGCCCCGCCCCCTGGAGCCGATTCTCACTTCCTGGAGCAGAGTCCCGCCCCTGAGGCAGAGTTCCTCCTCCAGAGGCTGGAAACGCATCGTTAAACCAGCCAACACGAAAGTCATTATTCTCCTGACCTAACTCACAATTCTGACTTTATAATTCATAACTTGGAGAAAAAGGATCACAATACATTTTATTTTTCGTATCTTTGGGCTTCCAGACATTTGCTGCGGGCCACAGTGTTTCTCTATTAAATTATGGTGTTTTCAGTTCTAGACAGCCACTCTTTTCCTCCGTGTGGCACTTTTGGCTTCCGTTTGTTGTGTTTTCCTTAATTGTCTTTCTCCTCTCAATGTGAATCGTCAGACGAGCATTTAGCGTCACCCACGTAACAATTCATGTGTTCAATATTGTCAAATACATGTTTTATGTTCAGTTTATTATAACATCACAGTGGCATGTTATACATAAGCCTATTAAATGTTTTCCTAGTAGCTCAGTCAGTAGAGCTCAGTTGTCAATGTTATTCAATTAAATAAAAAAAACTTTATTTTTGGCTTTGGGAATTGCTTAAATTATATTTCAAATGATAAAAGATGCATCATCGGAGTCGACAAACCGAAGTCGCAACAAGTGAGCGGAGAAGATATTCGGATTCTAACAGACGCCACTAATGACAGTTCCAGAAGCTTCTATTGACGAGTCATCACGCAGAAGCTCCAGTAGAGCAGCAGAACCAGATGTGCTCCAGCAGGAAAGCAACAGCAGCAGCTCCGATCAGTCCAGACAGAACCAGTCGCACCAGAACCTCAGTTGTGCCGCAGCTCTCGGGACAAAGGACACGGTAGCAGCCAATGGGAACCTCCACCTTCACAAAGGGAACACTCCCTCTCCACCTCCATCTGGAACGGTGTCGAGCTCTTCTCACACACCCATAGCCACACAACAGCCACCACATAGGTTTTACAAACCAACACTACATCCACCATTGAACAAGATGACCAAACCAACCAGTTGGCATCTGACGGTAAAACCCCCCACTTTTTCTGGGAGATTCCAACCTGCAGCATATACCTCCTCATAACAATGAGGACATACAAATAGACATTTCCCCTGAAACTACACTTTACCATCTCATCCAGTTAATAAAAAACACAACAATCAATGAGCACACTGACAAGGTTATTTTGTCCGTTGGCCTAAACAATAGGCAACACGATGTCAGAGCCACCAGCTGTAAACAGCTGTCTACTCTGCTTAGACCAAGGCTGGGCAAACTTTTTGACTCGCGGGCCACATTGGGTTCTAACATTTGACAAAGGGGCCGGACCGGGCTCGGGGAAAAAATACACATTTTAGGATATACAATTTTTGTACATAATTTAGTATTTAACTTTGAATAGTGTTTATTTATATTTTAAAATGCAGTCAAGATAAAAAACAAACAAACTAAAAATCTGATACTAAATATACAGATACAGATTGAGTAATGCATTGAACGGCACAATAAACACGTGTTAAACCTCTAACGCGGTGTCGGCTCATGCATTACTCCTGGATCCAGCTTCCGGACAACTCCCTTCGACAGAGACCTGCAATCTCGGCCATGATGGAACGCCTGACTGATTTATAATTATTATGAAGCCTCCAAGAAAGATTAAAATCTATCATATATATTATCAATTTGGGTTTTTTTTTAAATCCTTTTTAAAATGACACAATTATAGTTCCTCGTTTATAAGAATAAAGTTTTACTGCTTAGAAAACGAATAAGGCATGATTATTTTAATAATCATTTTAAAAATCTGAACCATCTCTTCTTCAGCATCACAAGAAACATTAACAAGAAACATTGGAAAATCTTCTGAATAGCCGCGCGTCCGAAAAAGAGACACGTTTTTGTTGCGCTTCTAATCATGTTATTACGGCACTCAATGTGCCAGCAATAATGCGCTGAGCCACTTCACTCTTTTACTGAAGCCTTTAACCTGCTGCCTAACAATAATGTGAAGATTGCGAACGAAAATAATAATTAAAAAGCAAAACAAAAACGTTAATAATTTCCGTATGGTTTTTTAAAATACATTTGTTTGCGCTTGACATGGTTGGCACTAATCTGATTTGTTTTACTAAACTTGTGCGGCCCAGTAACGTTTAATTCACTGAGCAGCGCTGGTCACCGCGGACCGGGACAATGGCACTGTCCTGCAGTTCGTGACTTTAAATGATCGTTTTGCATCAATATCAAGCCGTTTGAGCGATTACCGGACTACTCCCTCGATCCCACGCAGATCCTTGCAATTTTTTGCAAGCTCCGTGGGCCGGATTAAAATGTTTCACGGGCCGCATGTGGCCCGCGGGCCGTAGTTTGCCCATGCCTGGCTTAGACGCTCTGCAGACACCTTCCCTGGCGCCTCCATCCACATCCCCGACCACACCACTACAGGAACAAGCTCGTCTGAGGGAGCTCAACCAGTTCATCACATCCAGATTTTACTTTCTGCCCAGAATCCTGGACCATCATTTTATCACGGAATCCGACCACCATACCTGGACTCCGGACACCGCCCAGGCCATCTTCACACACTGGATGGCGGCAGTCAAGTCCATAATGGAAGCTTGAGCCTTTTTTATGTATTCAAAAATAAAGTTGTACTATTTTGAGTTCCAAACAAACCCTTTTTGAGTCCTTGGATTGGTGTGTCCTAAAACTGGGGGAGCTAGCAATTGATGTGCCAGTGCATCTAAAAAGGCCTTTGACCTAACCCTTAACCCCCTCATAACAATGAGGACATCCAAATTGACATTTTCCCTCAGGCAACCATTTATCACCTCACTCAATTTATTAACAATACGCCAGCCAACGAACACACTGACAAGTCATATTGTCAGTTGGCCTAAACAATAGGCAACATGAAGTCAGAGCCACCAGCTGTAAACAGCTCTCCACCCTGATCAGACGCACTGCGGACACTTTCCCTAGCGCTTCCATCCTCATTTTGGAAATTCATTTTTCTTCCCACCTCCCACTACAGGAACAGGTCCGTTTGAGAAAACTCAACCAGTTTATTACAACAAAGTTTAAATTTCTGCCTAGAATCCCGGACCACCGTTTTGTCACAGAATCCAACCACTACACCTGGACTCCAGACACAGCCCAAGCCATCTTCACACACTGGATTGCGGCGGTCAAGTCCATGCCGGAAGCTTGAGCCCTTTTTTTTTTTTTTTTTTTTAAGTTTTTTAAAAATAAAGTTGTTCTATTGTGAATCCTGAACAAAACCTCTCTGAGTTCTTGGGTTAGTGAGTCCTTTAGCTAGGGGAGCTAGCGACTGATGTGCCAGTGCTCTCAAAAACCTCAACCGAATCATTGCAAACAACATTCTAATACTTCACCTAACCCCTAACGCCTTTGACCTAACCCTTAACCCCATCCCTAACCCCTTTGACCTAACCCTAACGCCTTTGACCTAACCCTTAACCCTTAACCCCAACCCTAATCCCTAATCCTAATGCCATTGACCTAACCCTTAGCCCCATCCCTAATCCCTAACCCTAACGCCTTTGACCTAACCCTAATGCCTTTGACCTAACCCTTAGCCCCATCCCTAATCCCTAAACCTAACGCCTTTGACTTAACCCCATCCCTAACCCCTAACCCTAACGCCTTTGACCTAACCCTCAACCCCATTCCTAACCCGAACTCCTTTGACCTAACCCATAACCCCATCCCTAACCCCTAACACCTTTGACCTAACCCTTAACCCACATCCATAACCCCTAACCCTAATGCCTTTGACCTAAGCTTTGACCATGCCTCTGATGAAGCAACACACGCTGCGAAACGTCAGGCTCTTTCTCCCTCTTAGATTTTGATTTTAGCCTAACTAGTGGAGGTTTCCTTTTACCAGCATCCCCATGGTTCCGGGAATGCCCAAGGACGAAGTCTACTGAAAGAGAACAGCTCCTATTGTCCTCCAAACAAAGACATTCAAAGACTTACCAGTAAGCACCAAAACTTTTTTTGTGTCTTGGCCTGCACAACCTTTTTTGAGACCAACCACCTGGGTAACTGATAACCAGCAACTATAGCCTACAAACAACTTGATGGACAAAAAAAACTTGCTCCCCTCAACATCTGGGTAAGGTACCTCCACTAGCTTTCATTTTTCCCCCTTTCTCCTCACTCCTTTCCTAAATTTTGAGCACAACCTACAATGCAGACAGCCTCATAAACATACAAGAACACCTACCGACTGATACCAGATGAAGCCACACGTTCTCTGGCTAAAGTGTACTTCAGATTGATACAAATATGTCACCATAAATGCATCATGGACGCTGCAATACAGTCACAAACACCACCACCCGGCATACTCAAGCTCTCTGTTAAACTCACATCACTCATCAAACCAGCTGCTCCCACCGCTCTGGTCTCAAGAATGCACCTCAATTTGGTTAACTTCCAGCCTCCACACCCTTCAGAACCACTATATCACCCAATACACTGAATTCAAAAAGCAACTCTGCACCCCGTTTAACCTGTTATCGTTTCAGATCGCCGCTGGGTGGGCTCAGAAAAGGTTCCGGAATCGCTTCAACGAGTCAATTTTGTCTACGGTACACCTAGATCTGACCTCAGTAACACCAGACCAAGTGGTGTTACCAGGAACAGGTACACCTACCCCGAACCCTACTCCTGAACCTAACCCTATCCCTGAACCTAACCCTATCCCCGAACCTAACCCTAACCCTACCCCTGAACCTAACCCTACAAGCAGCTGCAAGACCCAAGACCCAAGAAATTCATCCGCAGTCTTCGACCTTCTTCTGACTCCAGAGCCAACCCAAACTAAGGGTGGATTCGTCCTACCTCATTCTGGCTGACTCCAACCTGCAACACGCACCACCTCATACACGTGAAGGACTTCAAATAGACATTTTTTTTCCACAAGCCACAATATACCACCTGACCAAAGTTTTAGACTTCACCCCACCGAACGATGAAGTGGACATGCTCATCCTCTCGGTGGGCTTCAACAACAGACAGCATGATGTTCGCTCCACCACCTGCAAACAGTTAACCCCCCTCGTCAGTCTCGCAGAACGTACCTTTCCCTGCCCCCTTATTTTTGTTCCACAGCTTCATTTCTCCCCTCACCTCTCTGAACAGTCTTGCAGGAACCTGACACAGATCAACTGCTTCATCCAAGACCACTTTCAATCGATTCCCAGAATTCCGGACCATCTCTTCACCACGGAAACCGACCACCATAATTGGACCCCAACCACAGCATGAACCATCCTCGACCACTGGCTGGATGCCTTGGATGCCTACCCAAAAGCTTGACTGTTTTAACCTTTTACATTGTTTTATAAATAAAAGAGAATTTTTTAAAAGACCCACTGTGTACACCATCTTGCTAGCACTCCAGGGCAGGAGACCGGGCAGGGGGACTATTAGGAACCGATAGGCCAGCGCAATTTGAAGTCTTACCAACTTTCACAAACCACAACCATCTCCGTCACCTAACCCTAATGCTGCTCTCCATCAGTCTCCCTCCTTAAGACCAGGAGATGTTCGCGTGGCGGCCGCTAGAGACGAAGCAGGTCACCCGACACTCTGGACCTGATGGAGGTGAAGCTGGTGAAGCTGGTGAGGGTGAATCAGTCAGAACATCTGCTCACCTCCAGTCTGGTTCAGCACAGCCGTCGAGCCGATGAGGAGCACTGGAGCAGACACCTCTTCTACTCACACACACATTTCAGTCAGTTAGGAGGAAACTTTATGCACGGTTCCTACAGTTTCTGAACCCAACCGCCCCTTGAGTACTTTTCCAGGACACACACTATCGTTCAAAAGTTTAGGGTCACCTAGACAATTTTGTGTTTTCCATAAAAAGTCCCACCTCATTTACCATCTTGAGTTGCAAAATGAATAGAAAATATAGTCAGGACATTGGCAAGGTTAGAAATACAGTAATGATCTGTATTTGAAACTGGTGTCTTCTAGTAGAGTCAAGTGTGACAAATCAATATAACAGTTTGGAAATGACCTTTACAATGGTGTAAGATATGTGTCTTTACCATGTTCTCTTGTGAAATAAGAGGGACTTAAACTTGACTTGTTTTGCTCTGGGCCTGTGACAGTTTCTGACCTCAGAAATTCACTCTATTCTACAGGCTTTATAATCTGACCAGTAAATCTGACCAGCATGTCTGACATATCAATATAAAGGTCTGGAAATGACCGTTACAATGGTGTAAGACAGGGGTGTCAAACTCATTTTCACAGAGGGCCACATCAGCCTAATGGCGGTCCTCAAAGGGCCGGATGTAACTCATAAATGTAATTATGAATTAATTAATAATATTCTACAGGCTGTAAAACCTGACCACTAAATCTGTTCAGCATGTTTACAAATCACAATAACGGCCTAGAAATGACCTCTACAATGGTGTAAGATATGTGCATTTACCATGTTTTATTGAGAAACAAGAGGGACTTGGACTTGACTTGTTTTGCCCTAGGCCTTTGACCTTTTCTGACCCTAGAAATTCACCCTACTCTACAGGCTGTAAAATCTTACTAGTAAATCTGACCAGCATGTGTGACGTATCAATGTAAAGGTCTGGAAATGACCATTACAATGGTGTAAGACATCTGCCTTTACCATGTTCTCTTGAGAAACAAGAGGGACTTACACTTGACTTGTTTTGCTCTGGGCCTGTGACCAGTCTGACTTCAGATATTCACTCCATTCTACAGGCTGTAAAATCTGACAAGTAAATCTGACCAGCATGTGTGCCATATCAAAATAAAGGTCTGGAAATGAGTGGAAATTAGTGTAAAATATGTGTCTTTACCATGTTCTCTTGAGAAACAAGAGGGACTTAAACATGACTTGTTTTGCTCTGAAACTCACTCTATTCTACAGGTTTTATAATCTGACCAGCATGTCTGAAATATCAATATAAAGGTCTGGAAATGACCATTACAATAGTGTAAGATATGTGTATTTATGTTTTATTGAGAAACAAGAGGGACTTAAACTTGATTTCTTTTGCTCTGTGCCTGTGACCTTTTCTGACCCTAGAAATTCACTATATTCTACAGGCTGTTAAATCTGACCAGTAAATCTGTCCAGCATGTCTGACATATATATATATATATATATATAATTTGGACTGAACCATTTTATTCTGATGGTCCAGGGGAGCAGTGCTCGGGTGTTTTAGTTGTTTATGGTTAATTGAGTACATTTAGAAGTTAATAATTATTTGTACTGTAATGAAGTATTTTGAATTGTTGTTTTATTTAAATGCTATTGTTTGGAAATTTATTTTGATCAAGATTACCTGATGACCCTTCTTCCTGACTCGACCCAGTAGCTGGGGAATCAGGGTAACTGGCGGGAAGGTGTACTTCCTCATGTGGTGCGGCCATGGGTGAGCAGCGCGTCTGCAACGAGTGGCGCCTCGGTTAGTGCAAACCAGAGTGGACAGTAGGTCGATTCGTCTGAAGCAAAGATATCTATCTGTTGCTAGACCAAATTTTTCCCACACTTCTGTCACTACTTGAGGGTTCAGCCTCCATTCGCAAAGGGGCGGGACCCTGCCTCGACAGTGCATCCGCGTGTCACGGACTCTAATTTGTGTTTCTTGTGAACTGTTATTTTGACACCTTTATTTTGTATTGTCGTCACGTTTGTGCTCTGTTTACTTCCTGGTTTCCCTTGCACAGTCTCCACATGCTTCCCGATTGTGTTTAATGTCTCCAGGTGCTTTGCGTTTATTCACTCATTACCACGTTAAATTGTCTCGTTACCTTGTCCAGCTGCCGGTCGTTTGCCTCATTATGTCTTGTATTTATCTCTCACTGTGCACGATGTCTTTGCCAGTTTGTCAGACGTGTAATCCCTGTCACTCTAGCCTCTTGATCTTGTTTCCAGTCTTGTTTTCTAGCCTCGTGATCTCGTCCTGTCTAGTCTTGTTTCTAGTTCTAGTTTTTGATTCTAGTTTATTTTTGCCTTGTTGGACTACCCGTGTATGACCCAGCCTGTTCGACCACGCCTTCTTCAATAAACCCCTTGAAGACCTCCCTGTGTTTCTGTGCTGTGCACGTGGATCCTTCCCCTCCAGTTCTGTCGGAGTGACAGTCGCCGTGACACCGCGGCTGTGTTGAGGATGCCTGGAATGTGGACTGCCAACAGAGACTTGAGTCTCGGCAGACACCACAACCAGAGGCAACGTGCGAGCTTGTTCAAGCGGTGCGAGTCCAAACCGCCTTGATGGTTGATGTAAGCTACTGCAACTACACTGTCTGACTTGACCAGCACGTGCTTCCCTCGGACTTGCCTGAAACAAGCGTTTCAGAACGAGGTGCACGGCTAGTAGCTTGAGCATGTTGATGTGCCACTGAAGGCGGGGACCCGACCAGCGACCGGCCGCTCTGCGGCCGTCGCACACTGCTCCCCACCCCGTGGTGGATGCATCTGTGGATACCACAACACGATGGGAGACGGTTCCCAATGGGCCTGTCCGTAGGAAGCTCCTCTCTGACCAAGGGTGGAGCAGGTGGAGACATCCGGGTGTGACTAATACCCGGTATCTCCCCAGCCGCCAGGCTCGTTTTGGGACCTTGTCCCGGATCCAGAACTGAAGGGGCATGTGTAACTTGCCTAGCGGAGTCACCGCGGAGGCAGACCCCATGTGGCCTAGGATCCTCTGGAAGTGTTTGCACTGAACCCAGACCCCAGGGGTGAAAACTTCCAGCTGACTCCGGTTGTTTGGCGGCTCACTCGTTGAAGCCGCGCACTCTCTGGGAAGAGAGGGCAGCCTGCGCAATCTTCATGAAGACTCGCGGCGACAGAGAGAGGCCGAAGGGCAGGACCTTGTACTGATACGCTCAGCTCTCGAAAGCAAAGCGCAGAAAGGGCTTGTGCCGAGGCAGAAACGAGACGTGAAAGTACGCGTCTTGAAGGTCGATAGCGGCGAACCAATCCTGGGGCTGAACTGCCCTCAGAATGTCCCTCTGAGTCAGCATCCTGAACGAGAACCTGTGAAGGTAGCCGTTCAGGGACCTCAGATCTAAAATGGGCCGCATAGTGCGTTATGGTGATGTTTGCTTATTTATTTGTTTGGATTTGTTGTTGCTGTTGTGACGTGAAATTTCCCCGCTGTGGGACTAATAAAGGATTTTTCAATTCAATTTCAATTCAATTTTCAATTCAATACCGCCGGTCTTCTTGTGGACCACAAAGTACGGGTGGTAAAGCCCGCTCCTCGTCTCGGCTCGTATCTACCGTTTAGGAGCTTCTCAGATAAGACTTTCATCGACGTGACTGGGAGCTTCGTCTGCTTCCGGGTCATTTCGGGAGATCGAAGCCAGCCAGGAGTACTGCCTGTTCCAACGAAGAGCCTTATTGAGTTTGGTTGAAGAGATGAAACCGCCGAACGCTTCAATCATCAGAAAGGTACTGCATGTAAGCACGCACCTGCTTTTTATACCAGCTGGTACAGGTCAAAGGTGGCATGCAAATTCATGCAGCCATTGAACTTGACCGTTCATTGGCCGGTTGTTAAGAGTGAACGCGAATGGCAGGCCATTCGATATCCCATAGTCAGGTTTCTGACTGACGTCGAAGTGACCTGACTTTGTCGCTGGTCTTTGTCTTGTCATCCAGACGACAAATTGAATGAAAAGCAACATTTCCCTTACATATTTATATGTGCGCTTTGAGACAGTTAAAACTGTGAAATGGCCCTACAAATACTCATTATTATTATTATTATTATTATTATTATTATTATTACTATGAAAGGGAACATTTAGTTGAGCCAACTGAGAATATTAGTTCAGAAAACAAGCTATAATGAAATTGATCGTTCAAATTATTTTTAGGACAACACATCAATTGTAATAATAAACACAACTCAAACAAAATTGAGAAAAACTTTTATTAAAACATATGCCTGCTTCAAACAAAAAAATCAACTTGCACAACATGAAAAAAATGAAAGTGACCACAAATGTTGAAAGCAACTAAATAAGCACTAAGGTTCTAAAGAAAAACACAAATTACAATAACAATCAAAACATATAATATAAATAGTTTTAGTTATCACAAACTTTACCCTTACAAAACCACTTTACTTTTGACTTTTAGTAAGCAATTTAACTCAATTTTTAATTAAAATAAATTTAACAAATAGGTGAGCATTTTAATAAACATTTAAGTTGTCAATGCAATTAAAACTCAAAACCTTTAAAATAAACGTTGACATAACCATTATAGTACTAAACGTTTGCATTAGCAGATTCAGCCGATCAGCAGATTCAAATAATCCCGATGCAGTTGGGATAAAAGTGTGTTTTTCAGAGATAGCGCTTGTATTTGTGCAGATTTCACTCAGACCAACAAAGATATTTTGAACGATTTCAAATGTAGACTGTAGTGCTGTTGAGTCAGAGCAGATACTCCACATTTGAAGCATAAGAGCAAACGGTACCATGAATGCCGTTGGAGAATCAGGAAGACTCTTCATCACGGCTGATTCCTCACCCACAACAAACTGCAGTCCACAATGTTCTTTGTCAAATGATCCACAACTTTGATAACACCAAACCGTAATCTTTTGTAACTGATCTCTGGCGAATCAGTATTCTGTAGAATAAATCACTGAATTAATGATTCTGTCGATGAATTAATAAATAACATTCTGTTGTTTTAAATCTCTAACACTAAAACACTAGCATACTCAAAAACCTTCAAAGGGGCATGCATTTTAATGTCATCTTTACGTAAAGAAAACTAAACATGTCAAAAACTTACCAGACATGCTGTTAAAATGGCAACACGTTCTCGAAGATAGACAGAAACTCTCGCAGAACTGCACGGTATCTGTGTATCATCATGGGTCATCTAATAAGAAACAATTGTAGTTAATAAAAATAAATAAAACACAGATTTTAGTTTAACTGATCACCCTGCGTATATAACAAAGCCGAAAATGAAACCTGTTCATCAGGACAGAATAATCTTCATCTTGTTCTTCTGGGAGTCGTAGAGCTCTGTATAGTTTAATAAAAGCTGAACCGTCTTTGTTCAGTGACGACACGAACACTTGCTTGAGTGTCCCACATGTTTTCCATCTGAACTCTGCAGCAACCTACAGAAGACAAAAGAGAAAATATAACTAAAATGAATAATATTATGAAGAGACAAACTTAAAACTAGCCTGCTCGTCCAAAAAGAGCCCAGGCCGTCTTTCACCGATGACTGAGACCAAAGGCAGTTCAGTGACCACGTCTTTTCTTGTGAGAAACGTTTTGGCACCAACCATCGTCATATTTTTGTCCTTGTTCTTGACTTCAACACAAGCTCTAGCCGTTCTTGTTCTTCTGATGCAGCAGCTCAATCATCCCAGTAGGGTTTTCTGGAAGGAAGTGGATTTCAGACTTACTTTCTTTTTTTTGAGCAACCATAAACTGACTATGTATTTCTGTCACGCTCACTACATCTGGCGTGACGGTATAACGAAGAAGCTACATTATTTTGCAGCCTGTTTTTTTTGTGTGCATTGTGCGCGCGCAGCTTTGTTAGATGCATTTTCAACGCACCTGTAGTTTTGAAATAGTAGTAACATTCGGGGTCCAAACATGACTGTGGGAGTTTTGTTTAATATTGCTTTATATTCATTGTATACATTAATCAGCTAAAGTGAAGATCATATACTCTAACTTTGTTCTTAAAGTTTGGATGTTGTGAAGTCAGTGATTACGAGACGAGGTCAGGAAAGATGCGATCTGCCACATGACCCTGATTAGTGCAGAATTTGATTATCATTGAGAGAAAATGTAATTTTCATATGTTGAAATTGAATAACAAGAGATGTGTCAACAAATCAAAAGAACTAATTGAAAACAGACCGTGCCTAACAACCGAAAGATAAATGGGGAGAAAGTCAAAACTGACGTTAGGCTTGTCCAGAAAATGTATATAAGCTCCACAGACCGAAGATCGACGGAGTCCAGAGAAAGGAACCGAACTCTGTGCTCCCCAGCGCTGCTTTATATCCTTGGTCTCTGCTTCAATGTGCTTGTGCTTAAATTTCTCTGTAATAAAATGTTTGACACATTGGCATCTCAGTCTTGAGCTGAATTTTGAACACGCAGTGACCTGATTTGGTCTACATGACACATGTTGATCTGGGTTCTGATGCATTAGCCTGTATAGAGAAAACAAAACAATTATTCAGGCACAATCAACGTTTAATCAAACATATTTTAACTGTACTTTTCTTACACTCAAAATTATTATAACTTACAGTAAATGAATAATGGTTGGTGCACAATCTGTAACTGTCTATTAAAGCATGAAATTCAGTTTTGGAATTTGAATAAACAGGGTAATATTAATACTTGAACAACGAAATAAATTTCCTATAAGTGGGATTAATAAAGTCATTCACTCATTTTGTGGTCATATTACAATGGCAAATGGTTTTAAAGGCTGTGCACATAAAATAATTCCCAGACAATCAGAAATTAAATGACTTCTCAGAATGTGCTATTTTATAACTTCATTAGGTTTACACTAGTTGTGAAATGACCATTAACACAAGACAGAAGAGGTCTAAGTTAATAAGAGTCTGCTGAAATATACCACATGGAAGTTTAACAGCTTCCCGACTCCAGTAGCGCAGGCTAAACGATTAGCATTACTACGAATAAACCGTGACATTTCACCGTTTTAAAAACTAAACATGCCACTTTCCTTATAGGCACAAACCAAACAAATGACGCCAACAACTACGGTATTTTAAATTATAATTAAAAGATTCTCAAACGAGCAGCTCTTAAACGAGCAGCGACAGACTCCTTCGCGCTCAGCTTCCTGTGGCACAGGAATGGCTCCGCCCACACGAAAATGTTTGCACCTCGAACATTCTGAATAATGAAAAAGTTTTGTAAAATGAGTTTTGTAATCCGCATATAAAGTACCCCAATGCCAACACGTCTGACACATCACACTACTTGAATTTAAAGTATGAATAAAAGACAACAACCACTAGAAAATGTCGCGTCAAAAACCCGATGGAATACACAAACGGCTCGTCCATCACACATCTTAGATCACTTACCAAACAAAACAGTGTTCCTTTTCCTGATACCAAACAATTCGTTTTGTCTTATGAGAACCTGGAAAAGCACGAAAGCAAAGGCTTATATTAACGCGATTAAACTAATGTAATACAAAGCAAAATGTAAAATATATATATAAAATATTAACCAATAGTTCGAAGACATTGCCAAACAAAACAGTGCCGCAGTTAATATTTAGCATTTAGAGCTGCATTTAAGTAAGCGTACAAATTTGTGGTGACTTACCAAAGAACTCCCTCCAAAATGTGAAGTGGACGCGTTGGTCTCTGGGAACTTTCAAAACTGCACGTGGTACGAGTGGCATCACGCACATGCGTCAACTTTTCCGTACGTTCCTTTTAATGAGCTAAACGCAATTTCTCTTTGCTAATTCAACAGGTCTTTTAGTTGAACCAACAAATGTGAAATGTTAATAGAACTAACTTTTTCAAGTTGTTTCAACTTTCACTTGTGGAAAAAGTTAGATGAACTTGGAATATGCTGTTGAGCTAACAAAACGCGAGTTGGGTTTTTTACAGTGTAGGCAGGAACTAGCGTAGATGAACATGGGGACTCCAGCGCACCCAGCCCTATCTGCTTGCTGTCAGGACGAAGAAAAGCTGCATTTATCGATACGACATCATCCTCTACTAAAAAAGCTATACCTTGCAAGTCAGTTCAATGGCTATTTTGTTCTTGGTGTCTCGTGCGAGAAGGTGCTTCACAACATGTTCACCTTCATACAAACAACTGTGAAATTGGCATTGACGTTAAAGTGAGTCCAAGACTTTCAGAACTTCGAGCAAAATTTTTACATTAGAGGGGATTGACAGCTCAAATGATTTGATTTGTTTGTTCTTGCACTTTTCCTTCAAATGTAGGTTTTATTTCAAATGTTTTTTCATATTTGAATTGCCTTGGAAAAAAAAAACAAATTTTTGGGTAATCTCTGACGGAATTGAAACACATTTCATGTTAAAGTATTTACAAATAATTGATTTTCTGACTTTGTCTTTATTGAATGATCTTAATATGTACACTAAATGTTAGGTTCTTTAATAAATATCAATGAATTAATAACTGTTTGTCTCATTCATTCAAAGGGTATGATTTTGTTCTGATAAAGGTATAAAATGACATGTCACTCCAGCGGTACCTTTTTAGGTGCCTATGCTGTACCTTTCCAGTGGGTACATGTTTGTATCTTAATAAAAAGGTACAATTAAATTTTTAGGGGTACAAATACGGTCCTTACAGAGGTTTAGTTTAGTTTAGTTTATTTGTTTGTTTAGCCCTTTAAAATCAACCAGTGTTGAAACAAAGTGCTTCACAGATAAAAGGTCTTACACAATAAAAACACATTTTGGCTAGCATAGTTCAAAGAGTAAAAACACCGGATACACTCAGACAGTACTAAAAGCCATTGAGAACAAGTGCGTCTTGAGCAAGGATTTAAAATTGGACAGAGACGAGGCAAGTCTGATGTTCAGCGGCAGCTCGTTCCAGAGTTTGGGAGCTGCCACAGCAAAGGCTCTGTCTCCTCTGAGCTTCCGCTTGGTCACGGGTACGACACACATGAGCAGCAGGTCGGCTGACCTGAGTGACCGTGCTGGTGTATACGGAAGCAGAAGCTCGGAGAGGAACAGAGGACCAGCACCATTTAGACATTTAAAAACAAGTAACAGGAGTTTAAAATGGATCCGGAATCATACGGACAGCCAGTGTAGGGAATATAAAATCGGAGTGATGTGTTCTCGTTTGCGTGTACTGGTTAAAAGGCGTGCAGCGGCGTTTTGAACCAGCTGAAGTCGAGATATAAGTGGAAAATAAAAAATAAAGTGGATTGCAGTAGTTGAGTCTAGAGGTTACAAATGCGTGGATTATGGTCTCAAAATGCTGTTTTTGCACAACTGGCTTGATTTTGCTCAGTTGCCTGCAGATGAAAAAAGCTAGATTTAACAACAGCCCAGATCTGGCTTTCAAATTTAAGGTTTGAGTCCATTTTAAACTGAAGGTTTACAATTTCCGATTTAGCATATACAGCCAAGGAACCCAATTTTACAAGCACCGGAGCCCCCGAGAATGAATTAGCAGCTAACACCATAACCTCGGTCTTTGACTCGTTAAAATGTAAGAAGTACAGAGCCATCCAGTCCTTGATATCTTTTAGGCAGTCCAAGAGAGAGTTTGCAGAAAAACCATCCTTCTTACGAAGAGGGACATAGATCTGGCAGTCGTCGGCATAACAGTGAAATGATATTCCATGTTTCCTTATGATGGAACAAGATGGGCCCTAAGATAGAACCTTGAGGAACTCCACAAGACAGGGGAGCGGAAGAGGATTGGCAATCTCCAAGTCTGACACAGAAAGTTCTGTTGTTTAGATAAGATTTAAACCAACCCAGTGCTGTGCCCTTTATGCCGACCCATTGTTCTAATCGAGATATTAAGATTCCGTGGTCAAAAGTATCAAAAGCCGCAGTTAGGTCGAGCAAAACAAGGACCACACTATCACCAGAATCCATATTAAGCAGCATGTCGTTAACAACCCGCAGGAGAGCAGTCTCCGTACTGTGTTTTGTTTTAAAACCAGACTGGAAAATCTCTAAAAGATTGTGCTCGTGTAAAAAATCAATGAGTTGGCTATATACTATTTTCTCTAAAAGCTTTGATAAAAATGGAAGCCTGGAGATTGGCCTAAAGTTTGTGAGAACAAGTGGATCAAGCCCTGGTTTCTTGATAAGGGGTTGCACTACTGCATGTTTAAAATTTTTGGGAACCACCCCGGAGGTAAAACTATTATTTAAAATAGCGAGAACTGATGGTCCTAAAATTGGAAAAACCTCTTTAAAAAAGCGAGGAGGAAGAGCATCACACGGTGAGCCTGACGATTTCAATTAGTAATAATAATAATAATAATAATAATAATGAGTATTTGTAGGGCGCTTTTCACAGGTTTAACTGTCTCAAAGCGCACGTGTAAATATGTAAGGGAAATGTTGCTTTTTATTCAATTTGTCGTCTGGATTGTTGGTGTTAACTAAGTGGCTGCGGTTATGACAAGACAAAGACAAAGACCAGCGAGCAAGCACATACGCAACAGTGGCCAGGTAAAAAAAAACTCTTTAGTGAAGCACAAACTCCTGTAGCTGAGGTAAAGTGATAGTCTCAAACTGATGACAAACAGCAGAGCAGGGTTGTGGTAATGACGGGTCAGATACAGGAGGTACTATTTGTACTCGTGCCATAGCCACCTTGTCAATAAAAAAGTTAAGAAATGTCTCACAGCTGTCAGCGTTAAAATCAATACACGTAGTTGGTGGTGCATTGAGAAGTTTGCTAATTGTCTAAAATAAAACACGGGGGTTTTGGAGTCTCATCGGTCAGCCAGGGCTCGGATTTTGCTTTAGGCTGCCTGACTTTAGAAGGAGCCACCACATCCAGAAAAGTCTGGCAGTTAGAGTGGAGAATGGTGCTCAGCTCATCCGAAGTGAGTTCTATCTTTGACTTTGACAGGGCTGGCGGAAAAGTTCAGAAAACTGAGCGGCAGTGGAAGAGTTAAATACTCAGGAGAGCTTGGGAGCCAATTGAGTGTTTACAGTAATGACAGGCAAAACAGTATGAAATAACACCGGCATATGGTCAGAAAAAACAGCGTCACATTCCAAATTAAGGATAGGAAGACCATATGATAAAACCAAATCAAGTGCGTGTCCGCGCTCTTGTGTAGGTCCAGTAACAGACTGAACCAGATTAAAAGAGTCAAGAAGGTTTAAAAAGAGCTGTTTGCACTTGAACTTGTTCCGGTAAATAACGGCTATTCCCCCACCTCTAAGGTACAGAAGTAAAGGTACTAAATTGTACTATTGTCAAAGGTACAGAATTGGACCCTACAAAAGGTACAGATGGGGCGACAAAGCTTTTGTACCTTTAAAGCTACATTTCTGTACCTCGATTTTTTTGTGTGTAGAGTGAGAAGAGAGCTGAGCCGTTTTCTGAAAGCTGTATTTAGTTCATTTAATTACCGCACTTGTCGTCTAATCACCTCCTCACAATCACAGACTCCGCCCCCTGACCCAGATTCTTCCCTGCACACCTGTTTCACATCTCGTTTTGGACACTATATGTACCTGTGTGTTTGCCTGTCCCTTTGTCTGATCTCGTCCGTATGTGAGCACATACATGTAGCTTTGTTGTCTTCGTGTCAGACCCCTGTGTTTTCCAGAGTTTCTAGTTTTCTCCGTGTTCAGTGTTTGTTTTGCATTAAATCCCTTTCTGTTCCACATCCCAGTGTTTGGTCCCGTCGTTGCTCACGCTGAGAGCAAGTGTGAGCGTGACAGAAGATCAGACCGCAACATTAAGAGAGGCTCAACGGTGGAGTTTTACCGGAACATCATCTGTGGGGACTGCAACTTCCTGCTGACCTCAGGTCTGAGACTCTGCTCCATCTCCTCTCTCCAGACTTGCCTCCTGGACTGTTACCGAGCCCCCTGTCTTCTGAATTTCCAGAGCGTGCAGATTCCGAGTTTTTTTCCCGAGTGTGTTTCTGTGCGTGTTCCGGGTGCTCGGCGCGCGCGTTCGCCGGGTATGCTTCGCGTGCGTTTGCCGGGCGTTCGCCAATCGCGCTCGGCGTGTGTTTTTGTGCATATTCCGGGTGCTCGGCACGCTCGTTTGCCCGGCGTTCGCCGATCGCGCTCGCCGTGTGCTCCGCATGCATGCTCATCGAGTGGTCGGCGTGCATGTTCACCGGGGTTCTGGCGCGCGCGGTCGGCGGAGGTTGGGCGCGTGTGTTGCCGGACGCTCGGCGTGCTCGTTCTCCGGGAGTTCGTCGGTCGTGCTCGCCGGGGGTTCGGCGTGCTGGTGTGCCGTGTGTTTGTGTAACCCTGTTAAAATTATAAAAAAAAAGTAATATGTATGATTTTATTAATTTAGAATATAATTTATTATATAAATTTAATAATTAATAATTTAATTATCTTAAACAATCTAAAATTAACCTAAAACTAAAAAATAAATAGATAAGAGATCGTTAGAAATAAAGTATAAATAGTTTGGTTTGAAATGATTGACGTGCAATTTGTATCCAATCGGAGTTTAGTCTGAACGGAAGTCCCGCCCCACCGCATGGAACACGGACTGGCGGCGGCCATGTTTGTTTTTGTACTTCTTTACATTGCCTAATGTAAAGAAGCATAACGGAAATGTGTTGTGTAATGTAAGAAACAATGACTGTTTATATGTTATCTGTATAAAAATGAAGAAGTGTGTAACTGATATGAATCTCTAAGCAGTAAGTTATCTATACTGTGTGCTAAAACCTGATGTATGCATGCAGGTCAAGTCTTTTTTGGTCCAGATTTTCCCTATATTGGAACTGTGAACAAACTGATGAATGAAGACAAAGATGGCGAGCCTACCCAGCAAGACCAGAACCGATTTTTGAACCATTGACGGAATAGTAGGAGAATTTCCAATTATTTTTCTTTCCCAAGGAATATCTACATTTTATTTCTTGTGTTCCTGGACCGGATATATCTTTTCCTTTGGAGAACTGAACTGTCTGAACTGTTATTTTGATTCCTGAATACTGTGAAGGGTTGTATATTGTTGAGTTGAATTCTGAAACTGAACGGTTTAATTTTCCAATTCCTTTATTGCAAAGGTTGTTATTGTAAATCATTTGTGCATCCTAATTTCGGTTATTCTAAGGAAAATATTTGGGTATAATTGTGATTTTACTTTTGTTATTTTGTGAGGTGATAATTTGGTTAATTCTTTTCAGAGAAATTTACTTTTCCATTTTGAGACCAAATATTTTGTTTTATTAATAAATATATTTCCTAGTTGTTCTATACGACTGTTGCTATTATTTTCCACCTCCATAGCCGAACCTACTGGCCCAAGATATATAGCTGAAGTGTAAATATAATTGGTATATATCTATAGTTAAAATATATATTTAATTTGACACACGTGCTACATTTGGCGTGCATGTTCGCCGCATGGTCTGCGTTCGTGCTCACCGGATGTGCGTCATGCTTGTTCGCCGGATGTTTGGCGGGTACGTCCGTCGGTCTCTCTGCGAAGTTGTTCTTCGCGCGGTGTGCGTGATTGTTCTCCGAGTGTCCCTCGTGTGTCGCCGTGGTTGTTATCCGAGTTACCCCCGTATTTTTTTAATTCCCTGCCGCCGTGTCAACCTAGTACCGGTTCGCGGTCCGGGCGGTCACGGAGGCAATGGACATTACATTACCGTTCGCTGTCTTTTCGTTCCCTGTCGTTTCGTTCCCTGTCGTTTCGTACCCTCGCTCTCCGGTCTCCCTCGTTCCATCCGTTGTCTGCACGTTCTTTGTTCCGCCCTTACCGTCCACGTCCGAGTCCTCCGTGTCCTCCAGTAGCTGCTACCGAGGTAGCAGTTCCTGGACCTGGGTTTCCCAAGCCTCCTGAGTCCGAATATCCCGAGTCCGAGTTTTCAGAGTCAGTGTTTTCCAAGTCCAAGTTAACCGGGTCCAAGTTCCTCAAGCCTGAGTTATCCGAACCAGAGTTTACTGAGTTTAGGTTCTCTGCGTCCGAGTTTTCCAGGTCAGAGTTTTCCAGGTCCGAGTTTTCGTTATCCGAGCCCTCGTTAGCTGAGCCCTCGTTAGCCGAGCCCTCCGAGCCCTCGTTAGCCGAGCCCTCGTGTTCCGCGTCCGAGATTTCCAAATCCAGGTTCCTCGGGTTTCTCATTTTCGCGGTCAGTTGCCTCCGGTTCCTCGTCGCGTCTCTTTGCACAATCGGGTACCGCTCATTCCCTTTCATGGCACCTGAGCCTTCCCGTTCCGGGTCACCAAAGACTTTCTGTTCCGGGTCACTAACTCCCGAGTCACAAGCCTCCGAGTCACCACAAGCCTCCGAGTCACCTCAAGTCTCCGAGCCCTCCGAGTCACCTCAAGTCTCCGAGCCCTCCGAGTCACAAGTCTCCGAGCCCTCCGAGTCACAAGTCTCCGAGCCCTCCGAGTCACAAGTCTCCGAGCCCTCACCAGCTCCACGCCGCCCACCTGTCGACTGCGACCTGCCCGGCCGTCTGTCTGAGGGGATCTGCAGGCCGCCCGACCGTCCGCCTGAGTTCGCCTGCGGACCGTTCAGCCATCTGTCTGAGGGGATCTGCAGGCCGCCCGACCGTCCGCCTGAGTTCGCCTGTGGACCGTCCAGCCGTCCGCTGAGGGTCGTCTGCGCCGCCCATCAGTGGGCGGGTTGGGACTGTTGGGCGTTCAGAGCTCACCCCTTGGGGCGGGGTACTGTCACAAGATCCCCTAATCACCTCCTCACAATCACAGACTCCGCCCCCTGACCCAGATTCTTCCCTGCACACCTGTTTCACATCTCGTTTTGGACACTATATGTACCTGTGTGTTTGCCTGTCCCTTTGTCTGATCTCGTCCGTATGTGAGCACATAGATGTAGCTTTGTTGTCTTCGTGTCAGACCCCTGTGTTTTCCCGAGTTTCTAGTTTTCTCCGTGTTCAGTGTTTGTTTTGCATTAAATCCCTTTCTGTTCCACATCCCAGTGTTTGATCCCGTCGTTGCTCACGCTGAGAGCAAGTGTGAGCGTGACAGCACTTGTGTCTCTGCTGTTTATTTTTGTGAGAAAGGGTGAAATATCTGCGCACTGTTCTGAGTAAAATATTTTCTATTTAGGCAGGGGCGTCACTAGGGGGGTGCGGGCCGCACCGGGTGAACCCAATCACAGGGGGTGACACCAAAATGAAAAAAATGCGAATTTAACAGAGCAGGCATAGCTCGCCTCGATCGAGTTGGTTTGGTTTCAACATTCATAATTGATCAAGACGATCTTGTGAGCAGGTCGCCGTTAAACGTGAAGAGGACGCAATGAAGACGTGATACAAGCGCATTTAACACGCGTTTACACGCTGCAGAAATTTAGACGCGGTGGTCTGGCGAAAAAAAAATTGGGCTGACCAAAAATTTGGTGCGCGGGTAACTGCAGCCGGGTGCCACGCCCACACGCGTTATGCCCGCTATAGACGCTGTACTGACGCGGACCGAACGCGCTATGGCGTGCTACGGGCGCGGTTGAGACGTGGTTACACACGGTAGGACTGGAAATTTTTGAGGGCAATCGGGGTCGGAGGGCGTTCGTAGGGCGTTTGTTTTACTAATACTACAG
>MU204213.1:73930-78930 GCA_017309775.1 Paedocypris sp. Pulau Singkep
GGGTGTGTGTGTGTGTGTGTGTGTGTGTGAGTGTGTGTGTGTGTGTGTGTGTGTGTGAGTGTGGAAGCGTGTGTGTGTGTGCGTGTGCGTGTGCGGGGGTGTGTGTGTGTGTGAGTGTGTGTGTGAGTGTGTGTGTGTGTGTGAGTGTGTAAGCATGTGATTAAGGAATGGGATGATGTTTATGTGCAGTACAGTAGTTTAAGAACTTCAGTTTTAAACAAAGACATTTTTGTGTTTACATTATGGATGTATAAAATATGTGCTATATAACTAGAATAACAACCAGAAAAAATATACAGTACAGACCAAAAGTTTGGGCACAAAAGTGTAGTACATACCAAAAAAAGCACGACAATATCACATTCTAGGTTCTCTCAAGTATTCACCTTTTACTTTGACTTCTGCTCTTGGACTTCTCTTGGTGATGATCAGCTCTATCAGCACATTACTGTATAGATATGTTATCATTTATTATCATTAACTTTAAACTCGGTTCTAAGGTGAATTGTAATTGTTTTCTCTCTGTGATTTATCGTATTAGACTGTTCTAGACGTGTGTCAAAGATTTGATGGTTTGTGGATTCGCAGTTGAGAAAGTGAATGGAGACAGCGGACAGATTCAGTTACTGAACCCCCCGAGCAACGCGTGGAGACGGTGGATGATCTCGGTGCCTCAGGGCTTCAACATCGGCCTCACCTTCCAGTCGCTTCAGGTGCGTAATTCACACCCTTGATCTTAATCACACCATGATAAACCACAGAACTGCTCGTGTAACACCAAATCATTTTACACACAACGTATCAGAAACTATTCAGCCGTCTGTTCGGATTTGTTCATTCATTAGACAGTATGTGACATCCTGCACATTCCTCATGTTACAATGTTGTGATACTTCAGATTAGGTGACACTATATTTTGATTTCCAAACAAGAGGAGAACGGGCGCGGCCTCCAGACAAACTCAGACTGGCTTCTCGGAGGTTAAAAGCTTCAATGGTGCAAAACTAACTTCTGTAATGAAAAACAAATTAATCTGTAACAAAAAATGGTTACTTTTCTAATAAACAAACAAAAAAAAAAAAAACAAATTGATTGATTAATAATATGAAATACTGCTCTATATATCAGTTCTTCTGTTATAGAATCCAGCTTCAATAATATATATATAATAATAACAACCGTGATATCTATTAGTGAGCAATATTAGTGGGCAGTTGTCATACTAAAAGTTTTTGTACAAAAGATAATTTAATAATATAGAATGTTTCGATTTATCTGCTCATTTTCGTTACATGTTGTTGTTTGTTACTTTATGTTGTTAATTAATGTATTAACTGTAACATTTCAGGTAATAAATTAATATTAATGTGTCAGATTCTAAACTAGCTCTGAAACATTAAACTGGAGAAGCATCAGCCATTTGAATTCTCTCTCTCTGTCTGTCTGTCTGTCTCTCTCTCTCTCTCTGTCTGTCTGTCTCTCTCTCTCTGTCTGTCTGTCTCTCTCTCTCTCTCTCTGTCTGTCTGTCTCTCTCTCTTTTTCTCTCTGTCTATTTTTCTTTTCTATTATTTCCTATAGAAAGATTTTGAATAATTTTTCAAGGAAATGTATTTGTAACAATCAGCTTTTTATAATCAGGTAAATAATTGACTGTAAAACATTTACAAAATATTTCACTTGTAGAATCAGTGTGTGTTTACGCTGCACAGCAAAACTATATGATAAGCTGATATGTTTTTAGCTTCTGACTGATAACTAGCAATAATCCATACTACTATTATTGTGATCAGTGTGACACGCGCTGAGACTGAACGTCCGTCACCTCAGCAGCTTCACGTTTGGATTCAGTCCCGTGAATCAAACACACACTAAACGTCTGGATCGCTTCAGGATCCGTGTCTGTACGTTTCCTCCACCAGCAAGTGTGAAAGGCGCATTCGTTACTAGATTATAAAGCAATAGTGATTGTCTTTCTCCAGCAATAAGCCACTGTATATTTTGAAGCAGTACGTTTCTTCATAAGACGTTCACAATTCTGTTTCTTTATGATCAACAACATCTGAAGTCAGTCGCTGGAAAAGGTTTGAACTGTTTTCTCTCTTGATCACAGCTCCGGGAAGACAACCTATGTGTGCAGGAACATCTGGAGGTGCGTGACGGTGGCTGGGAGAACAGTCCCCTGCTGGGCCGCTACTGTGGGAAAAACACGCCGAACGCCATCGAGTCCAGCACCAACCAGCTCTGGATCAAGTTTAAGCCCAACTGGTCGTCCCCACGAGGCAGCTTTGCTCTCAACTATTTCAAAAGTGAGTAACTTCTTCTCTTTCATATGTTACAGTCATTCTGTCTCCTACAGTGTTTTCTGCAGCTAGTGTTGAGTTGTTTTACTGAGCAGCGCTGGACAGTGGAGCGTATTATTAGTCCATGTCCAGGGAGAAACTCGCACGTGCAGATGTAGTCGTGCAGGCGGCACGGTGGAGCAGTGGGTAGCGCGGTCGCCTCACAGCTAGAAGGTTCCTGAGTTTGCATGTTCTCGCCGTGCTTGCGTGTGTTTCCTCCGGTTTCCCCCACAGTGAGAACAAACACGCGTTTCAGGTTCATCTGGCCGTGTGTGTGTGTGTGTGTGTGTGTGTGTGTGAATGTTGTTGTGTTTCTGTAAGGCGACCTTGAGTGTCTAGAAAGGCGCCAATAAATGAAAAAAAAATGAATGGAATTGAAATGGACAAGTCTGCAGCTTTAGTCTTACGACACAAGCAGTGGCACACCTACTCACTGTACAGCGTCTTCTCTTGCTGTTCCTCTCATGACTCCTCTTCTCCACATTCATCACACAGTCTGTCAGGCGTTTGCCTAGAATCTTCAGTGTTTTGTTTAATAGCCTCAGTCTTGTCATTTTCACCTCACGTCTTCCGCTTCTTTCCTTCACTCTTTCCTTTATCCTATGGAAGTGTCTTTTACTTTTCCTGTCCCATTTGTCCCGCCACTTCTTAAACATTTTCCATATTTATGCACTTTACTTCTGTCATGATGATTGTCATGACCGCCAATTAAAGGCCAATTAAAGGTTGTTGTGTGTATTACCCCGCCCCCTTTTTATATCCCTTATATTACCTAAAGTATCGGGTCACCTGCCTTGACTCGCATATGAACTTAAGTGCCACACCATTCCTCACCCATAGGCTTCAATAGGATGTCGCTCCACCTCTTCAGCTCTTCAGCTCTTCTGGTCCACACGGTCGAGGTGTGTGTTTACAGGAACTTTTGACCATTCTGTCTGGTGAGGTCAAATTGCTCAAGCATCAGAACGAGACCGAACACGCTGAGGAAATCCTCGTCTTTCTCCGTCGCCCTCGCTGTTCTCAATAGTGTTGCCAGACGGTTTCCCCCTCTGGGCTCTGACGTTTTTTTTCAGATCTCTGAAACGAGGGTTTTTGCTGTTTTTTTAATGTGTGTGAACATTAGGTTTTTACATGCCATTTAAAAAAATTCATTTACATTGACTTATTCATTTCCATTTAATTAATTTAACATTTAATATGGACAGCAGCCACGTTATTTGACAAATAAAAAAAAAACATTTGTCACAAAAAGTAACGCAATAGTTACTTTTCCTGGTAATTAGTTACTTTTATAATGATGTAACTCAGATACTAACTCAATTACTATTTGTTAGAAGAAACTAGTAACGTTCCCAACACTATGTGACAAACAAATTTGAATTTTAATTTTTGATATTGGAATTTGAAATAATCCTGTACATGTTACGGTTCTGTGGCTCAGCTCCCCCTTGTGGCTGAACTAAAGAGGACTATTCACCGCCGACGGCTCGTTAGCGTCAGCGACACCTGTAAGCTCTTCCTCCGCTCCACTTCCTCATTCTCGCTCTTCCTCCGCTCCACTTCCTCATTCTCGCTCTTCCTCCGCTCCACTACCTCATTCTCGCTCTTCCTCCGCTCCACTACCTCATTCTCGCTCTTCCTTCGCTTCTCTTCCTCCGCTCCTCTTCCTCCTCCTCGCACTATCTCCTCTTCCTCCTCCTCGCTCTTCCTCCGCTTCCTCTTTCTCGCTCTTCCTTCGCTTCTCTTCCTCCGCTCCTCTTCCTTCTCTTCGCACTTCCTCCGCTTCTCTTCCTCCTCCTCGCTCTTCCTCCGCTTCTCTTCCTCCTCCTCGCTCTTCCTCCGCTCCTCTTCATCCTCCTCGCTCTTCCTTCGCTCCTCTTCTTAATCCTTGCTTTTCCTCCGCTCCTTTCTCATGTTTTTTCTTCCTCCGCTCCTCTTCCTCCTCTTCGCTCTTCCTCCGCTCCACTTCCTCATCCTCGCTCTTCTTTCGCTCCTCTTCCTCCTCCTCGCACTTCCTCCGCTTCTCTTCCTCCTCCTCGCTCTTCCTCCGCTCCACTTCCTCTTTCTCGCTCTTCCTTCGCTTCTCTTCCTCTGCTCCTCTTCCTTCTCCTCGCTCTTCCTCCTCTCCTCTTCCTCCTCCTCGCACTTCCTCCCCTTCTCTTCCTCCTCCTCGCTCTTCCTCCGCTCCACTTCCTCTTTCTCGCTCTTCCTTCGCTTCTCTTCCTCCGCTCCTCTTCCTTCTTCTCGCTCTTCCTCCTCTCCTCTTCCTCCACTCCACTTCCTCTTCCTCCGCTCCTCTTCCTCCTCCTCGCTCTTCCTCCTCTTCGCTCTTCTTCCTCCTCGCTCTTTCTCTTCCCCGCTCTTCCTCCGCTCCTCTTCCCCGCTCTTCCTCCGCTCCTCTTCCTCCTCCTCGCTCTTCCTCCGCTTTTTAAACATGTTTTAACAAATTTTAAACATGCCACCATGCAGCCTTTATTAAAAGGGCCTCATCTTGACCCTGCGCTACACAACAATTATCGTCCTATTTCAAAACTGTCACTGGTATCAAAGGTTTTGGAGAAAGTTGTCCTCGCAGTTCACTCTGTATTTGGACATACACGACATTCTGGACCCGTTTCAATCTGGTTTTAGAGCAATGCACAGCACTGAGTCAGTAGACCA
>MU204213.1:83930-91601 GCA_017309775.1 Paedocypris sp. Pulau Singkep
TCTTCCTTTTCTTCTTCACACTTCCCATGTTCATCATCTCAATGTTGCATATCTTCTCATTTCCTCTCAGTGTTTGTCTATCTGTCCAGATCTTTCACACGTGAAGCTTCTCACTGGTTTTGGTCTTAGTTCTCTTAACTGGGTGAGTTAAACATCTCAAACACACTTTCCTCCGCCTGTTTTCTTCAGATTCAGTCGTAACTGTTTCACTTTCCTGTTTATTTCATTCTCTTGTCATCTTTCTACTTTGGTCTTATTCTCCCTCCTTTCAGAAGACTCCTCAGCTCCTCCATTCCTTCACTCAGTCTCCATATTATAACTACTGTTTCCCTCCATTCTTTTATGACTCTTTAAAACGTTTTAAGACTTTTCATTGTATAATGAAATAGTTTTGTAAACAGACAATATTTTCTCAACGCACCCTTTGTAAAGTGAGGTACCTCAAAAGTCTGAACCTTAAAGTGTTTCTGCTGTCCTGGACAAATCAGAATTGCTTAGTCGTCCTGTTGCGCGTTTCATCCGTGATGTTCTCATGAAGATTCAGGGTCCAGAGGGAACATCAGATGACTGCTCGATATCTCTGAATAGTTCTCCAGCTCACGATCATGAACTTTGTGGTCACTTAGGCATCAGGACAACTCACCACAACCTGTTCAGCTACTTATTCTGGTGGAGACTGACGGTCTCACAATATTGTGGTTTCTGTCATTCGTGAGGCTTGTTGTAGATTGTGTGTAACATTTATTCTCTTCATGTCATAGAAATAGTGGATGTCACCACCTTCACTCCAGAACTTAAACTGATAGAGAACTCCGCTGCACGCATCTTCTGTAAAGGCTCTGATGACACCATCTTCACCTCTGTGAAGTGGCTGAAAGATGGAAAAGATCTATCTACTGACGACCGCATCCACTACCTTAACGGCAACACAACATTGTGGATCAGTCCATTGAAGAGATCAGATGCCGGAAAATATCATTGTAGAATAGTAACCCCGTTCCAATCCAAGGAGTCCGAACCCACCACCATCCACATCTTCTGTGAGTGCACCATATTGGTTCAACCCGTATATTTTTCTGGTTATTACTTCACGCTACAATTTATTGTTAGTCATTTTTTACTTTATGTTTCCTCTGAACATCGACCGTTTCTGTGTTATAGATGGACCAGAAGACGTCAAGATTGATGATCCTGATCAGGTGTCTTCAGGGGAACCTGTGTCACTGAATTGCTCTGCTGCGTCTAATCCATCAGCTTCATTCCGGTGGAGCTATAAAGGAAAAGACAAAGGAGTGATTGGAGAAAAGTTCGTCATCCCTCTGACTGATGTCGCACACAGTGGAGAATATTCCTGCACGGCCACCAATGACATCACTGGGAAGAGCCACTCCGTCAGCTACGAGCTCCTGGTTAGAGGTGAGGACCTACACACACAACACCGCCCACCCAACCACACACACACACACACACACACACACACACACACACACACACACACACATCAAGTTAGCAAAACTTTGTATTTATTGTGCCCCTGACACAGCAGTGTAAAACTGACTTACCTGACATCGTGTGCTAAAATACAAGAACAATGGAAAGTTCAGTCGCAGCAGCACTAATCTGGCAGAAACAATCATGAATGAGCGCAAGTTTACATCCCAAAATGTAACTCACCCCTTGCAGAGTGTTAATCTGTGCAGTCTAGGTCTCACTGACCCAAACACTCTGTAGGAGTTAATCTGACAAAGAAATCCACTCAGATGTACCTGGTCAGCATCTCCAGCCTCGGGACTTCTGGGTAATTTCTTTGTGGCAAGATGCTGTAAGAAAACAGAAAATACACATCAAAGGGGGTGACAATCGAACCTATAGAAATAATGTGCCACTACAAACCACAGTCTGGTGACCACACACACACACACACACACACACACACACAAACACACACTTTCTAAAAAACAAAAAGAAGCTCGGCCATTTTCGCGTATAAGTCGAGCCCCCCACTTTCAGCCCGAAATTTTAAGGAAAAATCCTCGTGTAGTGTTTTCAATTGTAACAACCGAGTTAAACCTTTCAAATGAAGAGCCAGGAATGAGGTTTGCGAGTTTAATTCTCTTCAATGATGGTAAAAGCTAAAACATTTGCGTACTCTCAGTACATACATCAAACATAAAATGCATAAAAAAACGAGAACATAAATCTACAAATTCACGAACATACAAACATATGCATGCTAAACTAGAACATTTCCATCACTTACAGCGTTCCTCACTCAATGCTTCATCGTGGATGGCTACAGATTTGCGTGATGGCAATGGCGTCCTTCTCGCGGATAGAACCGGAAGTGACGCAACCGGATCACACGTGACGCAAAACGGTTATAAACGATTATTAGCGCTGCTATTTCAAATATACATTAAACGTTTCAACAGTAATCTATTAAATTAAAAAACAAAACAACAGCTTAAACATGTGACGAAATGAAGAGCCTTAAGGGCAACACACTCCCTGTCTGGCCTCTGTGAGGTCACTATGCATAAATACATTTAAACTTAACTTTTGGCTAGAAGAAGAATAACTTCTGTTACTGGTCGCACGAAAGTCTTCACATTGCCTTGGTCACCTGTTTTTATTTCAACCTTCTTCACTCGATTGTCCTTGCCTGGAAACGTGGCAGTGACCCTAGCCATAGGCCCGTGGTTGCGATGAATTTGCTTATCCTTGAGCAAAACTAAGTCGTCGACCTGGAAGTTTCTGTGTGGCAAAGTCCATTTTTGCCTCTTTTGCAAGGTAGGTAAGTATTCTCGCCTCCTACGTGTCCAAAATTGGTTGGCAAGAGCTTGGACTTGTCTCCATTGTCTTGTGTAAAGGTCTTTGTCCAGGAAATTACCCGGTGGTGGCAAGAGGCAGGCCTTTTGGGTAAGGAGCATTGAAGGGGAAAGGATTCTCTGGATCTGAAGAAACTGGCAGGAGTGGTCTGGCGTTTAAGATTGCTGTTACTTCTCCCATGAATGTGCACAACACCTCGTGAATCAGGTGGATCTTACTTTTTAGCAGCATTGAGTGCAGAATTCTACGAGATGCCAATAAGTCTTTCCCAGGAACCACCCATGTGTGATGCGTGGGGTGGATTGAATGACCAAGTACAGTCTTTATCACTGAGATACTGCTGCCATCTTTTGTCCATTCCAAGCTCTTTGGTCCAATGAAATTGGTGCCTTGATCTGACAACAGTTCTTTTGCTGGACCTCTTAAGGCAAAGAAGCGATGGAGGGCGTTTATGCAGCTAGATGTATCTAGAGACTCTATAATCTCTATGTGTGCAGCTCGTGAACTCATACAACATGGCCCAACGTTTGCTCTCTGCTTGGCCTCCACGAGTACGCCTGGTGGTTACAGTCAATGGCCCGAAAACATCAAGGCCGTGAAAGGTGGACAAGCTTTGAGTCGTTCGGATGGAAGATCTGCCATAATTTGCTCCTCTCTTTTGCCCCCTAGAAGCCACAGTCCTGCACAGTCTAATAGCGCCTTCGGTCAGATGTCTGCCCTGGTGCTTCACTTGTTCGTGGTGATAATGACTGAGAAGGAGAGAGAGACGTGACTGTTCTTGGGTAGAACTATGGGAGTCTTTTCGACTTCGTCGACTTCTGAGTGTTGGAGTCTGCCTCCCTAGTGTAGGATTCCGTTTTTAATTACTGGGCTGAGCTTATGTAAGGGACTTTGCTTTGGGATGCATTTTCCACCTTTCAGGGCAAGCATTTCTTTCCCAAAGTTGGCCTGTTGTGTCTCTTTCAGGATGTAAACTTTGGCTTGCTCCATTTCAGCTGATGTTTGTGGTAATTGGCATTGGTGCCAGCCTTCACACTTCTTGTTTGAATTTGTGCCATTGAAGGATTTTGCAATATGGATGAGGAATGCTATAGCTCTCACCAGGGATTTGAAGGTGGAAAAGCGCTTAAACCGTTTGGTGGTAGACGCTTGGAGACTGGTGATACAAGTTTGGACTCGTGGCCTAATTTCAGAGTCTGTCTCTGGTTCGACTAACTCAAACCTTTCGCTCACGTTATGCGTCTCAACCGAAAGGCGATAAATGAGTGGTGATCCTGTGAACCACGTGGATGTTACGAGTTGTGATGTCGACAATGACCTTGATGCATGGTCTGCTGGATATTCTTCAGTCTGCACATAGTACCACTGTTCTGGCTTAGAGGACTGGTGGATGCGTTGCACTCTGTTGTGTACGTATGTGTAAAATCTTTTCGACTGGTTGCAGATGTAACCAAGGACCACTTTGCTATCTGTGGAAACGGATAGCAAAGAACCGTATGTCGATCTCATCTTGAATAAGATCAGCCATTTCTACAGCTGCGCATAGTTCCAGCCGTGGTATTGTGGGTTCTGATTTAGGAGCCAACTTGGCCTTGCCATTATGAATCCAACCTCCACTGATCCGTCTGTTTGAACTGTTCTCAGGTAGGCCACAGCTCCTATCGCCTTGGTTGATGCGTCTGAGAAGATGCACAGTTCTTTGTGCGTTGCTTGACTGAGTGAGGTCGATGTGTAAGTTCTTGGAACCTGCAGGTTTTTCAGTTCTTGAAGGGAGTTTCTCCAGGTTTCCCACTTGCCTCGTTGAATCTCTGGGAGCTGTGTGTCCCATTCAGAAGATTCTTAAGTGAGTTCTCTAAGCAGAGCCCTTCCCCGAATTGTGACTGGTGCAAGTAGGCCTAATGAATCAAAAATTCTGTTGACTAAAGAGAGGACACCGCGCTGTGTAAATGGTTTGTGTATTATCTGTAGAGATGAATGAATCTGACGTGATTTCCCAAATGAGGCCCAAGCTTCTTTGTGAGGACATTTGTTCTTCACCCAGACCCAAGTCTCTGACAGCTGCTGCACAGACATCGGGGTGAAATGCCTGTGTCACGGTTTGAGAGTTGGAAGCAATGAGATCATGCCGTCGTCTACATAAAAATGTCTATCGACGAACCTTACTGTGTCTTTGCCGTACTTTTTGGCACCTTCTCTGATCGCTTTTCGCAGTCCATAAACAGCAACGGCAGGTGATGGTCAGTTGCCAAAGACGTGGACGGTCATTCGATGATCGATGACTTCGTTGTTGATATTGTTGTCTTTATGCCACACGAAACGGAGAAAGTTGCGATGATCTTCGCGCACCTTGAAGCAGTGGAACATTTGCAGTATGTCAGCCATAATGGCAACCTTTTCTCTCAGAAAACGGAGAACCCAGATGAGGCTGTTGTTAAGATCGGGGCCGGTGAGGAGTACCTGGTTTAGAGAAACTCCTGCATACTGAGCACTAGAATCAAAGACAAAGATCACAAGACAAAGATACAAAGATCTGATCTGGTTTTCGTGGGTGGTATACGCCAAATGTCGGAAGATACTCTTATCCCTGCTCTAATGGGGGTACTACTTCTGCATGACCGTTGTCAAAAATCTTTTCCATGAAGCTCACAAATTGTTGCTGCATTTGAGGCTTTCTTGTTAGGTTCCGTTTCAAACATGATAACCGGCAGAGAGCTTGCTCTTTGTTGTTTGGCAATTGATGGCGCAAATCTTTGAAGGGAAGGGGAGCGACCCAACAGTTTTCTTTGTCTCTATACAGGTTCTCGTCCATTATTTTGAGGAACTCAGTGTCTTCAATAGAAGGAGCTGGTCTGTTGTCAGTCTCAGTCTGGTGGAATACGTTCTGTCCTATTGTTCGCTCAGTTGCTTTTGTGGGTTGGATGTTTTGTGGCGTTTCTTTGACCCGCAGAAAACTGTCACAAGGTTTGAAAACTGTTAAGCGTCCAGTTTCTAGAATGGTTGTTTTAAAGGTACTGACTACAGAAGGTTTGTGTACCTTGCCAAGACACACGTCTCCAATTGTGACCCAACCTAGATCTAAACGTTGGGCGAAAGGGGCGTTACGAGGGCCGTTGATTCGCTGCCTGACCTTGTGTACCTGTATCACGTCTCTACCTAGAAGCAGAAGTATCTCTGCTTCTGGGTATAGTTCTGGAATGGATTTGGCTAGGTGTTTAAGGTGAGGCTGGTTTAGAACTAGGCTGGATGTAGGGATCTCGCTCCTATTGTTCGGAACGTCGTGGCACTCAATAAGAGATGGTAAAGGGATTATTACTCACCCATCCAATGATTTGACTTGATACCCTTCTGCTTTTCTACCCCACTTTTCTAGAAGGCCTGAGCATGTTCTAAGGTTGTAGGAGAAAGGTTCATTTTCGATGCCAATAATTTGAATTAATTCTGGCTTAGCTAACGAACGTTTGCTTTGGTCATCCAGAATTACGTAACCTTTGATTGCCTTGTCTTTATGTGTATTGTGATATATCTTAGCGAGACATATCTTCGAGCAAGAGCGACCCCACTGACCTTTACCACACACCTCCGTACAGCTTGTTAGAACGTTAGCGGTCTCTGGATGGTTTTCTTCCTCCCCGCCATTCTCCTGCAAGAGAAGGGGGGCCTGTGTTGGACGACCAGGATGCATGAGTGCATGAGACTTCTCCTGAAGTCCATATGGAAGTTTATCTACAATAGGGCCTATACCTTGTGAGGTGTCGAGGTACATTAATCCAGCAAGATATCCATCTTCCTTTGCAGATCTTGTAACAGATCTCCGAGCTCGAGCAGTTTAACATGATCTTTGACTGTCAATCTTGGAAAACTACTCAGACGTTGGAAAAGTGACTTTTCGATTACCTCCGGTGCCGCATAACATTCGACTAATCTCTCCCATGCTTTCTGTAGGGCTAGCGGGGAATTACTGATGTAGACTGAGCGTATGCGTCTTACTTGGTCACTTGACTCTTTCCCCAGCCAATTTACCATGAGGTCTAACTCTTGGATGGGTGTGAGGCAGACTTCACTGGTAGCACCGTTAAATGACAAATGCCATGCTCTGAAATTCTCTGGCTTGTCGTCGTATTGGTAAAGGCCTGATGTGATCAAGTCTCTACGCGCCATAAATTGTGCGAATAGCTCGGCCGGATGTGATGCTCCAGCTGGAGTACAGTAATTGGGTATGAATGAAAAGGGAAGTGACTCAGGAGAATTCTTAGTTTGTTCGTGAAGGAAGAGTTGTCTTGCTGAATTTTGGTTGGTTTAGCTTCTCTGAATCATTCTCTTCCGGTGCGTTCCAGGTATTGAAGGTCTCAGTCAGAAGCGTCCGATTGTTGTGGTAAAGCTGACGTAGTTCCTCTACATATTTTCGTGTTCTTTCTTTGCTTGCTATATCTGATATAGGTTGTCTGCTACCTGTGCAATCTTGCATCGCTTCGGCTTCTTCTAGCACTTCTGCTTCGGCCACTGCGGCATCCGCTTTCTTTTGTGTCGTCAGCACTTCTAGTTCTGCGTCTAATTTGGCTTTCCAGTTTTAATTGTGCTTCTTTGCTTGCGTAAAGCACCCTTATTTTTGCGGCTTCGGCTTTAGCATGAGCTTGAGCTGCGCTTCCTGTGGAGGCAGATGTGCTGCTGGACTTGCTGCTTTTCACTGACTTGTTACTAGCCGCCATCTTGCGCACGATGAATCACTGTATGCCGCTTTTTTACTGTAGTGTTTTCAACTGTAACACCGAGTTAAACCTTTCAAATGAAGAGCCGGGAATGAGGTTTGCGAGTGTAATTCTCTTCAATGATGGTAAAAACATT
>MU204214.1:0-12963 GCA_017309775.1 Paedocypris sp. Pulau Singkep
ACCTGGCCACTGTTGCGTATGTGCTTGCTCGCTGGTCTTTGTCTTTGTCTTGTCATAACCGCAGCCACTTAGTTAACACCAACAATCCAGACGACAAATTGAATAAAACGCAACATTTCCCTTACATATTTATATGTGCGCTTTGAGACGGTTAAACTGTGAAAAGCGCCTTACAAATACTCATTATTATTATTATTATCATTCTGAACAAAGCAAAACAGACACTGCAGGGGAACTATATGACAAAACTGCCAAAAACACTTAAAATTATGTAAACTTTTTAAGATTTTGTGCAGAAGAATTTGTGCAGCTGCTCAGTCAGTAGAGCTGGGGTTGGAAACACCAGATTAAGGGTTCGATCCCTGGGAAAAACTGTACAATTTTTACAAATCTTAACACATTTTTGATGACATGAAATTTGCTCAGGATAGAAGCATCTAACTGACAGTATGAAGTAAAAACAAATAGGTGCAGTATTGGGCCCAAGACACAAAAATGTTTTCCAATGGGCACCACTGAGCTCAGTTTTGCTGCACTAAACCTACATTAAACCAATTAAATGATATTCATGCTGTTCAAGCAAACAGTTTTTTTTATTGTGATATGAATGCATAAACTGAGACATCTTTTTTTTTTATCCACAGCGAGCATATTTCGCTACAACGCTCTCTCATTGGTTTACCTTCTGTTTCTGCTGCTTTTACCATGGTTTCAATGGCCCAACAAACATACACTACGAGGTAAGATATTTTCTTTCTTTCTTTCAAGTCATGGTAAAAATCGGAACCTTTTTGGGGTGTGGTGTGAAAACCTTGTGCAAGACATCAAACATTTTTTATTTAAATATTTTCGAACTGACGGATTTGATAAAACCTAAACCATTGGTATACATTGCAAAGACTATTTTCTTGTGAGCGTGACTGTTGAACTAGTCTGAACTGAAGTATCACTTATACTTAAACTGCATTTGATTCATTAGGTGTAGATTATCAAAAAAAAGACAAGCTAACGCGTGCCTTAACTGTGGTTCTGGGTTACAAGGATGGGGTCAACAAAGCCACCTTCAATTAAAATGCAGGTACGACCAATGAACTCGTGTTGGCAATTATGCTCTGAAAAATTGTCCAGAGGAGGATCAGAATGTGGCACGGTTAACACAAGTAATTTAATCAAGCACATAAAATCATAACATGACAACGAGATTGGTGGCCAACCATTCACAGAGCGAGACACACAGACAAACACATTTATACACTCACTCATTTCTATATAGTCAATTTTCCAATTAGCCAGAAACACATGTTTATGAACTGTTGGAAGAAGCCAGAGGAAATCCACGCCAGCATGGGGAAAACATGCAAACTTCACACAGAAAGGCCCAGGCCGGCCTCAAACTCACACCTGTCAAGCGCTAACCACTGCGCCAACATGCCGCCCATTTTTATAACATTTTTATTTTTATTCTGTAACATGTTGCATGTTACAATTTTACATAAATGTCACTAATTCTGAACTATCACCTTGCTTTTTTCGTTAAATTATATATACTAAACCTGTAAGTTTAAATGTGTTTCATCTAATCGAGTTTTCACTGTACATTGTTGTTCCTCAGATTTCTTCTGGTGCTTTAAAATAAATATATGACATTTAGAAATTTATTTAATTATTGTTTATCATTTTTATGGTTAGATCAGGTCTTTAAAATTAACCTGATTAAAAAATAGTTCTGTAAATGTCCCATTCTTGGCCCAACAACGGTATCCAAAGACATGGCCGAACGTTGGTGCGTGTTGTTGTTTTTCTCTTCACAAATCATGCTAGGAATGAATTTAGATTAATTTAGGTTAAATTTTGAATTATTTTGCTTCATTTTATTTGACTCCAAAAGATAAAAGGATATAATATATGATTTTGTTTGTTAATCTTAGTTTAATTAACTATTCAGTTTGGTTCATGATTATTCGATACAACAAATCAGAAGTCAGAAGTCAGAAAGAGCTTTATTGCCAGGTTCCATAAAGAGCACTTGGTGTAAATGGTGCTACACGACATACATTCAACATTCAGTTGCACAGACAGAGCCGTGACATAAAGTTACAGTACACATCAGGGGAAGGGGAGATATAAACATGTGACATAAACATAAACAAATATAAACAAATCTGAGCAGAGTGTTGGTCTAAGTGGCAGTAGAAGTCATTGTATTGAGGTGGGGGGGTTCAGCTGGGGGGATTTGGGACACAGTTCAGTAGGTTGACTGCTGTGGGGAAGAAACTGTTTCGATGACGTGAGGTTCTGGTCTTGATGGTCCGGAGCCTCTTGCCTGAGGGGAGGAGCTGAAAGTGTTCGTGACCGGGATGTGAGGGATCGTCCACTATCCTGGCTGCTCGTTTCCGAGTTCTGGAAGTGTGCAGCTCTTGGAGAGATGGAAGGTGACAGCCAATGATCTTCTCTGCAGAGTGTATAACACGCTGCAGCTTGGCTTTGTCTCTGGCCGTGGTGCCAGCAAACCAGACGGAGATGGAGGATGTGAGCACTGATTTTATGATGGCAGTGTAGAAGTTCACTAGCATCTTCACGGGGAGGCAGAACTTCTTCAGCTGCCTCAGGAAGTACATCCTCTGCTGAGCCTTCTTAGTGATGGAGCTGATGTTCCGCTCCGACTTGAGGTCCTGGCTGATGATGGTGCCTATGAAACGGAAGGACTCCACAGAGGTCACTGGGGTGTCACAGAGGATGATAGGGGGGAGGGGGGCTGGGTTCTTCCTGAAGTCCACTGTCATCTCCACTGTCTTCAGAGTGTTGAGCTCCAGGTTGTTAGAGCTGCTAACATGACCATGACATTAGACTGGCTATCACGCTCCTGTAGGCTGACTCGTCTCTGTCAGAGATGAGGCCAATGATGGTTGTGTCATCAGCAAACTTCAGGAGCTTGACAGACAGATGTCCAGACGTGCAGCTGTTTGTGTACAGGGTTAATCACAACTGTTGATCACAACTCAGTCTTATAACAGGAATTAACATAATGCCTGTTATTCTTAGCATAGTCCTAGCATAGTCTGATCATCATAGGGTTAGGTTTTTTCTCATAGTTATGATTTTAACTTTTACATTTTGTATCATGAATTCGATGTCAGAAGATCAGGTTACTCCAACTTACCCCTATGACATAACGAAACATCACCATGAGCTAATGATCAAAGGATTAACTTACTCCTTTCTCATAACGATGATATCAACTTAATTTTATATCATGAATTCAAGATGAGAAGTTGAGGCTTCTCCAACTCACAATTATGACTGTGATTATAACTGAACATTAGCTTTGATTGATAATGAGAGGGTTAGGTTACTCGTTTTCCATAGATAGTTATCAACTTCATTGTACATCATGAATTCAATATCAGAAGTTGAGATTACTCCAACTAACATCTACAATACAACTAATAATCAACATCAGTTAAATATTAGTGGTTTAAGTTATCAACTCAGTCTTACGTAATTAAGACTACTCCGTTCTCATCGAATTTGAGGACAACTTAATAGAGATGAATGAGAACTCACAAAATGTAATGATTTCAGAGCAAGTCAGAATGAAAATTATTGTTTTTGAAACATTTGAAAAATAAAATGAACAATTTATTCACCAAGTAACAATTGAATTAAAGCCAATAAGTGATAATGAATGTCAACACAGAGTAATCAAACTTAAACAATTCAAATCAGAACATTTTAAAATTAAAGAGTGTTAACATGATGAACAAACACAGCAACACACCAAGATCCCTTTGAACTTTGGGTCATATACACTTTTGTACAGCTATTCTCTGTATACTCTGGAATTCATTTGATGGCTTTGACCCAATTTGTGTATTCCAGTTAGGGCTGCATGATATTGAGAAAATATGCGATATGCGATATTGCTGTTGAATATTGCAATAACGATATTGCTTGCAATATTAGATTATCCCATATAAGAAAACCCAAAACTGTCTAAAAAGTAAAACTACTGATTACTAAAATGAATCATCATACTAAAATAAACAGGCAATATTTTTTTAATCAAATTAATTTAATTTGGGCTAAAACTGTCTAGTAGTGTAAACACTTAGACACACTGATTACTAAAAACCTGGTGTTAAATGGCAATCATGCATTAAGTCTTTGACTAAAAAGCGTGTGACGGCGTTTGTGAGTTTGTGATGGCAGTTCAATGTTTTTTTCACACGGTGTTGCTTTTTTAAAACTTTGATCGATCGTCTGTTGTTGGACACCTTTGTTGAAAATTAGAGCGGCACAATTCTGGATCAAATGAGAATCACGGTTGTTTTGTTTAAAATTAAGATCACAATTCTTTCCACTATTGTTTCTGGATATTTTATTATTTTAAATATTCAACCCTGAAAAACAGGTTGTCAAAAAACAATATAACAACCACACGTTATTTATAATACTTCAAATGTAAATACATTGAATGAAACACATAATGTAATGTAAAAGTAATGTTCAATAATCACCATTACACTTAAAAATAAACAGTAGTAGTAGTAGAAGTTTATTGTCATTACAGCATTAGGGTACAACATTGTAGTGAAATTACGAGAGAGGGCCGCAGCACATTCAGCGCTGCCACTATCTTCTTGGAAGAAAACAGAGTGAGAGCAGAGCATTCCAGACAAACAGTTGCAGACATACAAGGTTACATTTGACTACGTTACGCACAGGTCACAGAGGGCTGGAAACTTTTTTCTTGAGACACACAAGGAATTTGACAGAAAAGAAGTTGTGAGCAGCCGTGTGAGTGTTCTTATCAGTATTTATCAAGTGTTGCAATCCGTGTCCTAACAGACATAAGTCTGTCAGGATGGCCTTGGAAGAGAAGCCCGAGTTGATCCTGCGTTCTCCAGCCACGGTAGGGGTGGGGGTGGATTACAGACAATTCAGAGCCAATAAAAACAATTTCAGATTCATGGTTCATTTCAGAATCATAATCAATCATGACAGTCACCGAGGGCAATCACTCCTGACAATGCGGAGAAGTGTGGACATCTCCTGAAGTCCTGCAGAAAAGTCCAACCGTCAGAGCCAGCCCACGGTCACTCTGCTTCCCGATGTTGTCCGTACGTCTCCATCCTTCCTCGGTGTGGCTAAGATGTTACTATTTAGTCCATCGAACCGAGCCAAACTGCTGATGTCATCCAGATGTCTGCACAATCAGCACCTCCAGGGTCTTCTTTAGATCCGTGTTCGACCGGGCAGCCAATGATGCCTCCCACGGCTTTTCCCAATCTTCTGATACACCAGAGTGTCCTCCGCCAATCTGTATCAGTCCGGTGAAAAGCAAAAACATAAATTGATCTTCCACGTCCGCAGCTCGAGCGCTGAGTCTCGGACGCACCTAGCAGTGAGTGTCCCATAAGGTCAGGTCGGTTCCCCGTGAGGTTCCTTCTTTGGGGAAAACATTTTCCAAAAGCGCTCAGTGACCAATTAAAAAACTTCATATTCCTTTGAAAGCAAAACCAGCAGAGCTTCAAAAAAAAGAGACAATAGCCTTGAGCGATAGGTAGCAGAGCCGGAGAGAGTGAAAGACACGTCTGCTCGTGTCGACAGCCGGAAGAGGAAAACATTCCAAGGTACAGTATTTTGTACAGTTGAGGCAAAAATTATTAGCTCTGTTTAAAAGCACTTTTGAAATACTTGGGGGGGCTAATCATTTTGTCCTCAACTGTAGATGTTTTCTGTATGTGGTTTAATGAGTGTCATCTTCTGGATTGAAACCGCAGTAAATGCGCACACACACACACACACACACACACACACACACACACACTTCAGAAAAAAAACCTTTTTCAGGTTTTTCAGGAACATTCACAGTCTGCAGGTTATAAGCGCAACCGCTGCTACGCGAAAAGGCTCCACGAGAGGCTCCCCAAAATACAACAAAATACGACAATACGAAATAATGCAAGATCATCTTTCCTTTATAATATTTAAATGGTTGCGCATATCTAAATTGTTGTATGTAGAAAAGAAAATGTTTAGTGAAGTCTGTCAGGCACGCCAGGGCACGCAGAGAACAATACAGACGAAAACCAGGACCAAGAATATAATCTTATCTTATGATAGAATATAATAACGTCTAATGAAGAATATAAATACGGTCTAATGATTCACGACCATACATTTATGTGCACACGCTTGCTTTTTTTTTTTTTTTTACTAACAAGTTGGAGTGCACACAGATTGGACCGATCTTTCAATGGTAAAATGTACACTAAAGTTCATAAGCTTATAGCTAACATCAAAATTAACTTCATAACCTTCATAAGATACAGTACTTCTGTGCTGTTTGTTTGTGCTGTGGAAAAAATAATATAATATTATTTTAATGTTACTTCTCGTCTTAATTTGGCTAATAATTGAAGTTGTATAATTGGTGGAGTGGGGGCCGCTTTATTGGAGCTGCTGCCACACCAGCCCTCATCATGTCGCTTCCATTATTAGGTGAAATAAGACTAGAAGTAAACCTTAAAATAATAGTAAACACAATTTTTACAGCTCAAAACAAACTGTAAAAACAAACATACAGCTCAAAACTACTGTTTCTTATGAAGGTGCAATGTGTGAAAGATGTGGGCAACGTAAATTTGAGCATTGAAAGAACATGTGCAGTCTGCCGTCTGTCACGTTCTCTTCACCGACTGATTCTGAGACACAAAGGAAGGAGAGAAGTTCAGGTTATCCACACAGAAAGATAGGGATAGGGAAGGATGTACAGCAGATAAGGGTGATTAAAGACAAAGAGATAGAAAGGTGCTAACAACCTTAGGAAGAGTGTGCAGAGAAGATGGAAGGAGTACTTTGAGGAGCTGATGAACGAGGAAAATGGGAAAGAAGGGAGGAGAATGTGGATGGTGAGAAGCAGGAAATAGCAGAGATTAGTAAGGATAAGGGTGATGAAGAGTGGAAAGGCAGTTGTTCCTGATGATGTACCTGTAGAGGTGTGGAGGTTTCTAGGAGAGTCAGCAGTAGAGTTCTTAACAAGTTTGTTTAACTGGATTCTAGAGAGTGAGATAATGCCAGAAGAATGGAGGAGAAGCGTTCTAGTGCCAGTTTTTAGGAACAAGGGCAACATGCAGAACTTTAGCAAGTACAGGGGAATAGAGCTGATGAGCCACACAATGAATCTGTGGAAATGAGTAATGGAAGCCAGTCTTTTGGAAGGTAGCGATTTGTGAGCAGCAATATGCTTTATGCCCCGTAAGAGCACCACTGATGGCATGTTTGCTTTGAGAATGTTGATGGGAAAAGTACAGAAAGGGTCAGAAGGAGCTGCATTGTGTCTTTGTAGATTCAGAGAAGGCATACGACTGTATGAGGTTGTTGTGAGTGGCAGAGAATTATTTTAGAGTAGTCCAGGACATGCACAAGAGGAGTGCTGTAGGCCAGACAGAAGAGTTCAGGGTGGAGGTGGAATTAACCTAGGATCAGCTAGAGAGGTGGAGGTTTGCTCTCGAAAGAAGAGGCATGAAAGTCAGTAATAGTAAGACAGAATACATGTGTCTAAACGAGAGGGGGCAGGGTGGAGGAGTGAAGTTACAAGGGGTGGGGGTGAAGTAAGTGCAGGAGTTTAAGCACTAGGATCAACAGTGCAGTGTGGAAAAGAGGTGAAGAGGCAAGTGCAGGCAGGGTGGAACGGGTGGAGGAAAGTGTCAGGAGTGTTGTGTGACAGAAGAGTGTCCACAATATGGTGAAACCGTCTATGCTTTATGGACAATAGACGGTTGCAGTGAGAAAGAGACTGGAGGCAGAGATGATGTTGACGTTCTACTTAGGAGTGACGAGGTTGTACAGAATAAGGAACGAGTACATCAGAGAAACAACTCACGTTACCTGTGTTAGCAACAAAGTCAGAGAGGCCAGACTGAGATGGTTTGGACATGTGCAGAGGAGGGATAGTGTAGAAGGATGTTGGAGATGGAGCTGCCAGGAAAGAGGGCAAGAGGACGACCAAGGAGGAGATATAGGAGGCTGGGGTCAGAGTGGAAGCTACGCAGGATAGAATGTGGTGGAAATGGATTTCGCTGTGGTGACCCCTGATAAGAGAAAAGTCGAAAGAGAAGTAGATTGTGTCTTAGCCTCGTATTTATCTTCACAAACAATGACTTTTTTAAAAATACTTAATTCTGCCAGAAATATAATTCAAAATTTAGTCTGTATGCAAGACTACTTATGTGTCAAAGTTCTATGTAACACAAGTAGACTATTTCTAGTAGACTAGACAGTTTCTACCAGGTTTCCACCAGTTTGGGACGGTTTTTGCTGGCATATGCTGAGAAAATGTAAAAAAAAAAACGTAGTTAAACAGATTTCTGCCTGTGGAACACCCTGAAGCTGAAAGCCACAATGCATGGGCTTTGTTCGTATCTCGAAAATATTTCATAACGGCATTGAAGACTTGTCCTTAAGTCCATTATTTAGGTAATTATTAAGGTATTATTATAAGTAAATATCAGAAGTCGCTTTTAAAAGATTAGGTGTTGTGCTGATGGAGAATTGTGATGGAAGAACAACCAGTGAGCCTGCTTGGCAGATCAAACTCCCTACTGCTGGGCCACATCTTACCACATTAGGCATTCATTAAATGGCATTTTCCATGAGAATCTTGAATGCACTGATTTTGTGAAATTAATGTGATTTAAAAAAAAAAAAAAAAAAAAAAAAGCAGCTCTAACTGGATTAATTAGGCATAACTAATGTATGTGCCACACCAGTTTAAATTTAGGATCAATGTTTTTCAAATGTAATTTCAAGAATGAATTTTAAAAGTATTTTGCTTTACATTTATTTTGCAGGTGCTTTTTCAAATCAATTTACAGAATAAGCAGTTGGGGTTTAGTACACTTAAGTTGTGGAACCTTTGGGTCACAAGTTCAACTCACTACCACAAAGCTACATTTTGAACAAATGCATTGAAAGTTTCAGATTACATTAGTGCTTTTAGCAATTTTCTGTTGTTAGAGTAAAACATGGTTACAGTATGAACGTAACTTGATTATGCGCTTATTAGGCTTATGTTAAACATAAAATGCTTTCTGTGTGCTCAAAATTAGTTGAGTGTCGGAGTCAGTGTGTGTGTTCTATATTTGTAGAAAATGGTATGGTACTGGACTGATAAGATAAAATAAAATATAAATAGTATATGTAGTATAAAATATATAAAATATAAAGTATAAAATGAGTGCAAAAAAGTGCTCCAAAGGTTTTCAATAAACAGAGTAAACCGTAATATAGGAAAGCAAAATGTGCTTAATGCACGGGGGAATAAAATGCCGGGTGCCAGTGGTGTATTGCACGGGTAGAAAGTGACTTTCAGTGCAGTTGTCAGTGATTCTAGCTTGACTTGATGGTGTTCAGTGCGTGGATAGCTCGGGGGACAAAGCTGTCTCTGAGTCTGTTGGTCCTGGTTTTGTGCACTCCTACTACTACTACTTCTTTTTCAGCTTTCCCTTATCAGGGGTCGCCACAGCAAATCATCCCTTTCCACCTCATTCTATCTCGAGTATCTTCCACCCTGACCCCAGCCAACCTCATGTCTTCTCTTACAACATCCATATATCTCCTCCTTGGTCGTCCTCTTGCCCTCTTCCCTGGCAGCTCCATCTCCAACATCTTTCTACCAATATATTCACTATCCCTCCTCTGCACATGTCCAAACCATCTCAGTCTGGCCTCTCTGACTTTGTTGCTAACACAGGTAACGTGAGCTGTTCCTCTGATGTGCTCGTTCCTTATTCTATCTTACCTCTTCACTCCTAAGGAGAACCTCAACATCTTCATCTCTGCTGCCTCCATCTCTGCCTCCTTTCTCTTTCTCACTGCCACTGTCTCTAAGCCATAGAGCAGAGCTGGTCTCACCACTGTCTTGTACACCTTTCCTTTGAGTCTAGCTGACACTCTTCTGTCACACAACACTCCTGACACTTTTCTCCACCCACTCCACCCTGCCTGCACTCGCCGTTTCACCTCTTTTCCACACTCCCCATCACACTGCACTGTTGCTCCCAAGTACTTAAACTCCTGCACCTTCTTCACCTCCACACCCTGTAACTTCACTCCTCCACCCTGCCCCCTCTCATTTATACACATGTATTCTGTCTTACTACGACTGACTTTCATGCCTCTTCTTTCCAGAGCAAACCTCCACCTCTCTAGCTCTTCCTCCACCTGCTCTCTACTCTCGCTGCAAATCACTGTCATCTACAAACATCATTGTCCAGGGAGATTTCTGTCTGACCTCATCTGTCAACCTGTCCATCAGCATAGCAAACAAAAAGGGATTCAAAGCTGATCCTTGGTGTAGTCCCACCTCCACCCTGAACTCTTCTGTCTGGCACCAGCAGCTTCTCCAGGTGGTTTCTCCTGGGCACTCTCAGGAAGTGGAGTCTCTGCTGGGCTTTCTTCACTACTGCCGTGGTGTTGGCAGACCAGGAAAGGTCGTCGGAGATATGAACGCCCAGGAGTTTGAAGGATTGGACCCTCTCCACACAGGCTTTGTTGAAGAGTGGGGCCGGGTTCGTGCAGCTTTTCCGGAAGTCCAGCACAAGTTCTCTGAACACCACACAGACAGTCTCTCAACCTCATCTCTGTAGGCAGACTCGTCTCCTCCTGAGATTAGCCCAACCACGGTGGTGTCATCAGCGAATTTGATGATGGAGTCGGAGAGATGGGCTGGTGTGCAGTTATGTGTGTAAAGAGAAGATAATAGTGGACTCAACCTTGAGGGGAACCGGTTCTGAGTGTTGTGGAGGGTGAGTGGTGTTGACCGAATCTGATGGTTTGTGGGCGGTCTGTTAAGAAGTCTTTTATCCATCTGCAGATGGATGTGGGCAGACCAAGGTGGGATAGTTTGGTTGTTAAGATATCCGGGATAATGGTATTGAAAGCGGAGCTGTAATCAATGAAGAGCATCCTCACATAATTGCCCTGGTGTTTCAGGTGGTTCAGCGCTGTGTGAAGAGCTACTACAGCAATGCCGTCGTCTGCAGATCTTTTCGCCTTGTATGCGAACTGGTGAGGGTAGAGTGTGTGTGCGTGTGTGTGTGTGTGTGTGTGTGTGTGGAGGGGGGGGGGGTGGCTGATGTGCTCCGCGACCAATTTTTAAAAACATTTGGTGATGATTGAAGTTAGAGCGACAGGTCTGTAATCATTTAGGCTGTCGGTGGGTGATTTCTTGGGAACCGGAATGATTGTGGAGGTTTTCAGGCAGGCCGGGACGGAGGCTTGTGAGAGGGAACATTTAAAGATTTTGGTGAAAACCTCTGACAGCTGGTTAGCACATCTTCTTAGGGCTTTTCTCATTACTCCGTAGGGCCCAGCTCATTTCCGGGGGTTTACCGAGCTGAGCACTCGTCTCACCTCGTGGTTGTGGAGTATCAACCTGTCGTTTCCTGGTTCGGCGGAGAGTGGATTGCTTGGTTTGTGTTGTGTGGCTTTGAAGCGGACGAAGAAACGGTTCAGTTCCTCTGCTCGAGAAGCATCCATGTCTTCAGGCGATGCTATTGTCTATGTAATTAGTGATGTGTTGGATGCCTTGCCACATCTTCCTGGTATTATTATCGTTGAAGTGCTCCTCAATCTTCTCTTATATATATCAATTAATCTTATATATATATATATATATATATATATATATATATATATATATATATATATATATATATATATATATATATATATATATATATATATATTAGGGCTGTCAAAGTTAACGAGTTAATGCACACAAGATTCAATTTAAGTGCTTAATCACGTTTTAGTGATGTCTAAATTCCAGAATTTCCGGTTTTCTTGGTTTTTTAATTTCACTTCAAAACCATTCAGTATTATGTGTACAGTATTTTGCAAAGCTGAAATCACGGTACACTTATAGAAAGAACAAAGTGCAATGCAATTATTCGCAGTGTCTCAAACGACTCCCAAACGTGTGATCTGTTTTGCTTCTTTTGATATGTGATTATATGTGATCGCCGTTTTGTTCCTTTAGTTAAAAATGTGTAATCAGCGTATTCAGCTAGACCAATTATCAGTGCCATACTTTTGCCACACAAATATACAAGTGTTGACTTTACTATGTGTATGTGCACTTCATTGGATGGGTTAAATGCAAAGCACCAATTTCGATATGGTCCGTAGTGGCTATATTGACAATCACACTCACTCACATATCCGTGTTCACTTTTTCTCAGTAAAATGTACTTTTTTTTTTTTTTTTTAAATCATGACCGGCTCACCCATTGTTTTCTTTAGTCAAAAACGGTATATTACATATGCGTATGTAAATATGCGTGTTAGAATATTTTTAATATTTAATAACTTAAATCTTATTTCCAATATTAATATTAAGATCTTATTATATTTTAGCCTGCGTCAGGCCAAGGCTGAACGCTGTTGAATTGTTTTATACTTGTGTCTCCAAGAGACATAGATTAGTAACTAAAATCTAGATAATGCAAGATAAGCTGATGTTGACGTAAATCCCAATTCCGGTAAACTGCTATGTCTCCAGTCTCTGTCTAAGTCTTATCAAAAGCAAGGACACTGGAAACGTTTAAACTAAGAAATCCTCACATTTACTTGACTATTTGTAATATTTATATTAATACTCATTTGTTATAATCATAGTCATTTAATTAACACCAATAACCAGACAATCAAATTTGTAAAAGTGATAATTCTTTTAAAGATTTACTTAGTGTGCTTTGAGACAGTTAAAACTGTGAGAAGCTTCTTAAAATAACTCAGAACTCAAACTCAGAACTTATATTAATTTATGATAGACCATAGATAATATTTTATTATATATTTTAAGATAATACTTAGGGTTCAACATTCAAAGTTAGTGTTTAAGACTGCTCTTCTTACTCTCCTCGTGTTGAGACCTCTGAAGGTCGAATGGAGACC
>MU204214.1:13063-25093 GCA_017309775.1 Paedocypris sp. Pulau Singkep
CTGACTGTGATTGAGTAATGCATTGAACGGCACAATAAACACGTGTTAAACCTCTAACGCGGTGTCGGCTCAATCATTACCCCTGGATCCAGCTTCCGGTCAACTCCCTTCGACAGAGACCTGCAATCTCGGCCATGATGGAATGCCTGACTGATTTAGAATTATTACGAAGCCTCCAAGAAAGATTAAAATCTTTCAATGCGTATATTGCGTTAACTCATGCAATTAAAAAAATTTGTTTAATCGTGTCAAATTTTATTAACGTCATTAATTGCACTTCCGTTTTTTCCAGCACTTCCGGTTTTCCGGTATTTGCGGTTTTGCCGGTTCTCCCAGTTTTTGAGTTTCACTTCAAAACCATTCAGTATTATTTGTACAGTTTTTTGCAAAGCTGAAATCACAGCGCACTTATAGAAAGAATAGAGTGCAATTCAATTATTCACAGTCTCTCAGACGACATAAAGAATTATTAATAATAAATTATGAATATTATTTGTGATTTAATCGCGATTAATCCCTATTAACTTGGTTGAGGAAGTGCGATTAACTAGTTTAAAAAAATGTAATTGTTTGACAGCCCTAATATATATATATATTAGGGCTGTGAAACAATTACATTTTTTAACTACTATTTAATTTAGCACTTCCTCAACCAAAATAATCGTTTTTTTTTTATTATTATTATCAATAATTCATTATTAATAATTATTTAGTATTAACAATTATTATTAACATGAACAAGTATAGAATCTTGTAATATTGAATATTGAAGTGTAAAATGTAAATTAATGTAAACTCAACACAAAATAAACACTTAAATACTGGAATATACCGTTTTGACTAAAGAAAACAATAGGTAAGCCGGTCATAATAATTAAAAAAGAATTAAGTAATTTCTTTTGAGGAAAAGAGACAACGGATATGTATTTGTATATTTGTGTGGCAAAAGTATGGCACTAATAATTAGTCTAGCTGAAAACGCTGATTACACATTTTTAATTAAAGAAACAAAAGTCTGACATATGGTCTGTGCATACGCACGCAGTCGTCTGAGACTATATATATAGTAAGCAGATAATCTTGTTTCCCATTAGATCCTTTGCACCAGGGGTAGGCAATTAACCTGCAATGAACAGAAAACATATTATAGAATATGGAACTACCGTTGTTGTATAATGGTGTTTACTGATGTAGCATTGTATGTGGCCTAATGATTATCCTGTGGCACTTTGATTCTGTTTCTTTTCTTAAATGCCGGAAACAATAGTTCTGGCAATAGTTTTTTTTTTTTTTTTTTTTTCCTTTTTTATTTTGTGAGCCTTCAAATAATGTGTGAAATAAAGCAATATTTAACTTCAGAAAATTAAATAACATTACTATTGCTAATGCAGCTTTGATGAACATAATCTATTAGTTCATAGTCAGACACAAAGTGTGTTATAAGAACTGTAGCAACCGACTGAAGTGTTTGTCAAGAACTGCAATGGACAGAGTCACTGCTTAAAACAAGCACACACCAAATATATCGCTTTGAAGTCTCAGGAACTTCCAAAAGCTAATTATAGTTTGAAACATTTACATTTGCTACATCTGCTAAATTTGTGCTAAATTTGTTTTCCATGTATATCTTTTACATATTTTACATGGTTATGTGAAGTTTACTCGTCCAATCTCCTTTCTGTTTTTCCATGATATGATATCAATATTGTCAAAATTGTAAGAAAATAAATTATGTTCTTTTTCACCAATATCCACGTATTCCGTTGTCTTTATGATCAGGGTTAGGGTTACCCTAACCCTAATGTCTGTAAATTAATTTTTCTCTTTCATAACTGTTGGTAACATTGTAATGTTTCGCATTAATTTAAAACCTTAGTGGAGCATGTTTTTTATGTCTTTTATATGACACTTTTATGCACTTGACTTGTGATTGTAGTTGCATGGTTGAGGTCATTCATTTTTCTCTGTTCGTTTATAGGACACACTGGGCGATACATCAAGGCTCTCTTTGGCACAAGTCTGATTTTTCTTTTGGCACATCTCATCTTCCAAATCTGCTTGTATACAATTCCTCTTCTTGATGACAACCTTGGGCACAACTGTAAGTTTTAAAATAATTCTTTATCTCATTTAACTTTGGCTGCACATTGCTTTACTTTACAGTTAGATGGCGGACACTTTTATCCAAAGCGACCACATTGTATTGAAAGGGAGTTGTTGTAACTTATTGAAAAAGAAAATAAAAATAAAAAATGTAGAAGCAGTTTGTGGGTTTGTGGCTAGGTCTTATGTTTTTTTCTTTGTAAGTGGTACTCTTTGTTCCAGACTTAAGAGTCGCCAAATTGGCTGCAGAGATATGTAAAGACTCATAGCCTTTTACGAGCGTACAATATTGTAGTAGCTCATGGATATGTATTGGTTGCTTTACAGAAGTATTTGTGGTCAAGTTATCTTTTATTATTTTCTTTTTAAATTTCCAGCACTTAAGAGCCATTATGGCTCACATAATACTTGCTTTCTCTGCAGGCACTTCATGGGAGATTTTATCAAGACATGTCGGAGTTTCCAGGTATTTGAGCTGCTGACGACCCTAATGTTCTGATCACTGTTCAAAATACTCATGATTACTAAACATGAATTAGCCTTATTAAAAGTACAAACTTGTGTGTTCCCTTTCTAAATGTAAAAAAAAAAACAAGAAAGGAAGAAATATCATATTAAATAAAAATTTTATTTAAAATAAGATCATAATTTAGCAATAGCTACTTCCTTCACATCCAAAAGTGTTAAAGACCCATGCTTTGTTGAGTACTCATGCAATTATTGGAACTATTTTAAGTACAATTTGTTGTAAAAATTTAAAATTTATAGTTTATATCAAAGTTTGATGTATCTGTGCTTAGATTTAGGTGCATTATTTTATTATGTTCTGGAATTTTTTTTCACACAGCCAGTGTCCTGGCTTGTCACTCCACAATTTAGGGCTAGTTGTGATCTGAACAAATATTATTCTGTTACAAATTTGATCATGCTGATCGAAGGGTTGTAGGCTGTGTCAAAAAGAAAATGTGACTTTTTGATTAATTAATAAAAAAATCAAATTTGTTCTGTGTAAACAGTTTAAAAATGAATCTGTAATTATCCAGGTTGCCCCTGGAAGAACCTGGGAGTGTGGTGTGGCTGCTGGCCCCAGATTTGGGCATTTTCATCATTTCGTTGGTAATCCTCATCTTCTGTAACCATCTTCTAAAGAAGAGGGAAGATGGGCACACACAACACTTATCCACACTTTTACATGAGGTGAGTCCTGGTCTCTACATCAACTATTTAGTATGGAATTCATTTGATGCTTGATTTTACTATTTATTTTGTTAACTTGTTTGTTTTGTTGACTAAGCTTGTTTGTTCTAGTATCAGTTTGAGAAAGTATAACGTGTCCTCCACTATTTATTGACCCATCACATTAATCAGCATTTTTGCTTTGTTTTTGGTTTATGTTATGCACAGTACTCAATCGATTGTATCTTTTCATGCAGGCAGCGATTAACCACAAAGTTGCCACTTTTTTACACTACACTATTACTGTGATATTTGTTTTTATAGATGTTGACCATGTAACAAAATGACAGATGGGTGGCCCTTATATATTGGTCAGATCATTGCTGTCTAAGTGAATCTTAAAAGTCAATAAATGTGGGGCATTGTCAAAATGGCTTGATGAATTGACCTGATGAATGTTTATTGCAGGAAAGTGTCTTGGTAAGCCATTTTTTTTCCAGAATCAATGCAAGTTATGATATACAGTACATTTGTACTTGGTTTGTGTTCGTGAAAAATTTAATTGTAAAACGCATACAGATATTGTACATTAATAAAACAATGATTTTTTTTAACTGTATAAAATGATAGTGCAAACTAATTTTATGAATCATAGCATTAAAATTGGAAGTGATTTATGGGGAGCTGAAGTCGTTAAACATTTCTTTTTAGATTTTTGTATGTGTAATTCAGTTTTCATTTTTCAAATTGTTAACTCAAATAAAAAGAAAAAATTGTTAAAAGTATTATTTAAACTGTGATTATTCATAGCACAGATCACAGTGAGTATCAGAAACGCAACAGTAACTAATAAAGAAAATTAAAATATATTTTTTTCTGCCTTAATTACATTAATTTTCTCTTTAAAATACTGTTTTATCTTTATTTAACAAACCTAACTTGTGATTCAAATCACTTCAATGTTGTTTTACTTAAATAATAGTAAAATATTGTATTACTTAAATAATAAAGCAATAATCTATTCTAACGGTCGAAACTATACCTCCCATCATGCTTCGCAGCTCACTGGTTCTGATGATCATTTGCACTAAAAGAGCGTAGAGTAAACCGACTGAGCTCCGTTTTTGTTAGACGTAAATATTAGAACAGTCACATTGTCTTTCTGTAGCAGACAGAGCAATTTGATTGTGTTTGAGTCAGTTGTTCTTCGTTTTGAACTGTTTTCTGTTTGTTCAAAGCTTTTGCAGCGCTCTGGTCTCATTTTCAAGTGCTAGCCCGTTAGCCTTTAGCTTGCCGATCTACCTGATGCAACATGGTTTGTCTGTTCAAATATTAACATAATTAGGGCACTATTTGTCCTCTAATTATCTTACTTCTTCCAGTGTTTTTTTAAGTGTCACAACGTTTCTATTGTTTCTTTTTTTCTGTTATTGAGCTAATAATAACTGATATGCACGTCTGCCTCCTGAACTATTATTATAAGTCGATCCGCTTATAAGTCGACCCCCCCACTTCTGCTGTGTGAGATTGTGGTATTTTGTTTAGACCCCCTTATAAGTCGGGGGAAAGAAGTGAGAGAAAAGTGAAAAAATAGAAATTAGTAGAAACCCCAATTTTGGGTTTCATATCAAGTCAACTGTGGTTATTTGGGGCCCATCGGGACACTAAAGTGGTGCTGGGAAAAAATGATAGAACACCTGTTCAGATGCTCTTTAATCCAATAGACTTACTATTCTAAACTAAACTATTCAGACATCCTTAAAATCAAGTAACCCTGTTTGTTTATGTTGGTATTAATCTATTTAAGTTATTGTTAAGGTATGTTTAAGGTTTAAATTGTACTGGTATGGCTGCATTATAATTTTAAAGAATTGTGGGGAAAGTGCTCTGCCCCTTTAAGGGGAAAGACGCGACGGCTAATGCTAACTCTTGGTTTGGGAATAAATACTACGTTTGAAATCCATCGTGTGACTCGTTTATTTGTGAAGCCCCACGCCAAATAGAGACTGGAGTCAGAAGAGTCGCTCTTACATGAGAGCTGAGACGAAAGTGTGTGCGAGTCTGCGCGTGTGTGTGTGTGAGCGGAACAGCCAGCACAAGACGAGCGGCGAGCGGAGTGCTACTCATTTGTCCGGCTTGTGCCGATTTCTGAGAGATTTATTTAGTTCACGTCATAAATGTTAATTTAATTACCCCGCTTGTGCCTCTGCTGTTTTTTTTTTGTGAGAAAGGGTGAAATATCTGCGCGCTGTTCTGAGTAAAATATTTTCTATTTCGGTAGACTGCGCGTATAAGTCGAGCCCCCCACTTTCAGCCCGACATTTTAAGGAAAAATCCTCGACTTATAGTCGAGTAAATACGGTATTAATTATTATTCTATATTATTTAAATTAATATATATATATATATATATTATATACTAACTTCTTCTATCGTCATCACCATCATCATCTGTCATATTTCGACCAAAATAATTAATACAATGTTAAATTAAACCAATACAATATTAATATATTAATTAATATGACAAAACTGCCAAAAATAATTGGGATTTTAAATGAAGTTATCCTTTTGTCCAAGATTTCAAACGTCTAAACACACGGTTGAATTCATTTGATGGTCTTATTAAAACTATCCAGACATTCTGGGAGTTAGTTTAAATTAACTACGGTAATTTAAAACGTCGTTGCAAAATGGTTTTTGCATTTTTTTGTAAGGTCAAAACTTTTGCAGTTTAAATCACTCTTTTACTTTTACTTGCACTTGGACGATAAATGTTCTTTTATTATTGATGGTTTTAAACTGATACTGATTAATTCTAAACAAAGCAAACCAGACACTGCAGAGTAATTTGTGCAGCAGCTCAGTCAGTAGAGCTGGGGTTGGAGACACCAGATTATGGGTTCGATTCCCAGGAAAAACTGTACAATTTTTGTCACATCTTAACAGATTTATAATGACATGAAAGTTGCTTTGGATAGAAGCATCCAACTGACAGTATGGTGTAAAAAGAAAAAGGTGCGTTATTGGGCCTGAGACACAAAAATGTTTTCCAATGGGCGCCACTGAGCTAGGTGACATGGTTTAGGAAGGGAAAAAAATCACAAGAGAAATTGAGGGAAAGCAAAAGAGAATACGGAAAGAAGTCAGAGAGATTGCAGAGAATTGCACTTGTTCTGTTTTTGCTCAGTTTTGCTGCACTTTGCACTAAACCCACATTAAACAAATTAGATGATTTTCATGTTTTTCAAGCAAGAAGTTTTTTTTTTTTTTTTTTTTTTTTTGCAATTATTGGGATAAAGCATTGATTATCAGTTTGAGTACCTGTGTACAGTGTTTGATGGACTACCCAGACACACCTTGACCCTGATGATCTTTAACAGAAGTGCCAAGCCAAATCCTGCTGGTTAAGTGCTCTGAAAAAATGTCCAACACAGGATTTATACTCACCAGCGATTAGAGTGGTCTCTTGAAACATTATTTTTTGTTATATTGATGTGAGGTTTCTATTCAAAAGACCACTTTAATGAAAACAAGATAAAGAAAACAACCTTTTTTCACCGAAATTTGGGTAGTTGTGAGAGACGTTTGGTTTAGTGCAGTTAGTCTTCAGAATACAGTACAGTATACATGTAATACCTATATGCAAGGTGAAGAAATTTAAGTTGTCGTTGTTTTAGTTTTCAGAAGAATAATTAAATATGTTGATCACTCGATTTTCCCAGGAGGATGAGTCAGAAGAGGAAGATATGGAAACTGAAGATGAGGGAGTGTTGTCCTTCAGTGAGACTGAAGATGAAGAGACTCCATATATAAGTCACGGAACGGGACAGCTAGCCGCTCAACTGCGTGCCACAGCACAGCACTTCCTAAGAAACATGGGTCGCATCCTGGCCATCATACTACTAGCTTTAGCAGGTAAGAAAACAACAAAATGTATGAAAACTTTTCAATTTTAGATTTTACTCTACTAGAAAGGCATTAATTCAATGAAATTGCAATCAAGACTGTGACTTTTTCTATGCATGGATTTTTTTCAGGAATCACCCTACCTTCAGCATTCTCTGCATTCTACTTCATCCTCTTTATTGGAGTGTGTACATGGTGGGCTTGCCACCTACCCATCAGCCATCTGGGATTTAATGCTCTGTGTGTGATGGTGGCCTTTTTCACAGGGGGACATCTGGTGTGTCTTTACCTGTATCAAACTTCACTTGCACAAGATATGTTCTCCCCAAAGAGCCTCTGGGCCAGGTAGTGCTTTTAACCATTGAGCATTCCTTTTACATTCTCCAGAGTTTTCAGGTTGGTCTAGAATGTCCCCAACCCCTTTGTACCGTGTAAACAAAGTCGTTCCGGGCCGCCGAAGAATGGAATCAGATTAGTGCCGAAAATACCACACGTAAAGAAAAAAAAAAGAACAGAAATTATTCACATTTTCGTTTTGTTTGTATTATCATTTTTGTTCAGCAATCTTGACATTTTCGTTACACAGCACGATCAGTAAGGCTGCCTTTTAGTTCTAAATTGGAAGCATTTCTTCTTCATTTGCATGTGTGCGTCACCACATGTCCCCTGCACATGCTCTTATAGCAAAACACCATTGTAGTAATGAAAAAACTAGGCATGTCATCTGTCAGTCGAACCTATGAAAATATTGTTATATGAATTTTTATTTTTGCAATGTTAAGTGCACTGAAAACTGACGTTTTAGCTGTTTTTTTCTGTAAATGTAAAGTTCAATAAAACATTTTAGTGGGTACTTTCTCTAAGTTAACTATTTAAGTAAATAAGCAAACTTATAGATGTGGTACAAATCCTTTATTATAAACTAGTAAAAAAGTGAAGTGGCTCACCTCATTTTACATTGCTGGCACAATGACACATTAATAACAAAATTAGAAGCACAACGAAAAGCAATGCAGCTGCTTGACCGCAGTCAAAATATATTCTTAGGACATTATTTTCTAATGTTTTTGGATACTGTTAATGCTTCTTGCGCACGTGCGCATGCGAAGAAGAGATGCAAACTGAAGAATGATTTTGAAAACGAAGTTAAGTAGAACAAGTATAAGCCACAAAGTATAAACCAGGAAATAACATCAATTTTTAAAAGGTGTCTGACATTTTAAAACATTAAGCAAATATATATATATATATATATATATATATATATATATATATATATTTATATATATTCATAAAATGTTTTAATATAAAAATAAACTTAAAATAAAAATATTCAAATAAAATGATAAATCACTTTATATTCATATTTTAGTAAAACGGATTTTTTTAATGCATGTTTAAATACTATTTAATAAATGCTATGTTAAATACTAAATTAAGTGTTCTGACAAATTACCCCACCCAGGCTGTGGTAAAATTATCAAACGTTGTCTGGGACGACAAAAAGGTTGGCGACCACTGTCTAGAGCAGGGATGGGCAAAATTTGACTCGCGGGCCACATTGGGTTCTAACATTTGACGAAGGGGCCGGACCGGGCTCGGGGAAAGAATACACATTTTAGCATATACAATTTTTTGCATATAATTTAGTATTTAACCTTAAATAGTGTTTATTTATATTTTAAAATGCATTCAAGATAAAAAAAAAAAAAAAAACAGATATAATACTAAAATACAAATAAAATGTAGCATTTTAACTCACCGTGCAGGGAAGGTCCCAATATGATATTAGAATTTACCTTTAATATAAAATATCAAAATAATCAATTATATATTATCAATTTGGGGTTTTTTTTAATCCTTTTTAAAAAACTTTTTTAAATGACACAATTAAAGTTCCTCTTTATATAAGAATAACGTTCTACTGCTTAGAAAACGAAAAAGGCATGATTATAATCATTTTTAAAATCTGAACCATCTCTTCTTCAGTTCTTCAGCATCACAAGAAACATTAACAAGAAACATTGGAAAATCTGCTGAATAGCCGCGCGTCCGAAAAAAAGAGACACGTTTTTGTTGCGCTTCTAATCGTGTTATTACGGCACTCAATGTGCCAGCAATAATGCGCCGAGCCACTTCACTCAGTCTTACTGGTTCATAATAAAGCATTTCGACTATATCTAGGACGGTGATAAGTTTGCTTCTATACTTTATTTAGAGAAAGTAACCGCTAAAACATGATGTTTTATTAAACTTTACATTTAGAGAAAATAACCGCTAAAGCGTCAGATTTCATTGCAAAAATAAAAAAAAACAATACAACATTCTTCATGTTTGACTGACTTTCGACAGATAGATGACACGCCTAGTTTTGCCATTATTTTGGTGGGTATAAGTATAATAATATAAATTTTTTGCTACAAGAGCTTGTGCGGGGAGATTTGACATAAGTCCGATTTGGAACAAAAAGGCGCCTTTAACCTGCTGCCTAACGATATTGTGAAGATTGCGAAGGAAAATAATAATTAAAAATCCAAACGAAAACGTAACTCATTGCCGTATGGTTTTTTAAAATACATTTGTTTGCGCTTGACATGTTTGGCACTAATCTGATTTGTTTTACTAAACTTGTGCGGCCCAGAAACATTTAATTCACTGAGCAGCGCTGGTCACCGGGGATTGGGATTGGGGACAATGGCACTGTCCTGCGATTCGAGACTTTTAATGATCGTTTTGCCCCAAAATCAAGCCGTTTGAGCGATTACCGGACTACTCCCTCGATCCCACGCAGTGAAGAGAAAATAAAGCAGACTGTGTGAAAACGAATGCAATGAATGAAATGTGCAGAAATAATAAATGCGAGAGCAAGGTTTTAAAATAAAATAGCCATTGAGATAATGAAAAAAACTATTGTAACATCGTGGCCTCCGACTGATCTCAGCGAAAGCGCCGGTGGGTGGAGGGAGTGGGACAGCGGAGCGGCTGGGGCGCACGCGCATAAACGTAGATGCACAAACCTTTATTGTTTTGTGACTGACAGTGTAAAAACAAATGTTATAAATATGCTAGTGTTCATAAAGAAAGCAAAAAAAATCTTCATAATGAAACAAAAAAATATATGATTTTGATTAAATTTTTTACAAGCTCCGCGGGCCGGATTAAAACGTTTCACGGGCCGCATGTGGCCCGTGGGCCGTAGTTTGCCTATGCCTGGTCTAGAGCTACAGTGAACAAGATCAATTTTTTAAATGTGAAAATTCTGAAATAAAACAATTATCAGACACTTTTAAATGTTCTGCTTTGCTGGAGTTGTGGTTTGACTGGCAATATATACAATATGTGCATCAAAGTGATCTACGGATTTAAAAATGCCTTTCTTTACTTTTTTTTTTTAAACAAACTTATTCATTTGATCATAGGCAGAACAGTAGTGTGTGAAGTTTGAGTTGTTTACTCTTCAGCCAACATTAAGCGCCTTTTAGCAAACATTAATCCAACATTATTTAAAACATGAATCCAGCTTCAGTTGTGTTGTATTGCACATTAGGTAGTGCTCTGTGCCCACCAGAATGCCTATTAAACACATGTTAAAAAGAGCACTGAAATGCATTACATAACGTAATTGCATTTTAAATGGCATGGAATGATCAGTATTAAAACACTGATTTACCCTAAAATATATAGCATGCTTCTTTTTTTATTAAAACGATCATATTCTATATTTATATAATGTGCTCAAGTATCAAAAGACAGGTGTTAAAAACAGGTGTGATTTACTGTGTGTGTTGCCTTGGGGAGAGGGGTGAATTTGAGTCTTTGCTGGACTGAAATTGAGCTTCAGGTTAAGGAGGGCAAGCTAGTGTGGCCTTTCAACCTTCTATAAATCTGTGAAAAGCAACACGGAGACAGGAGCTATAGATATGCATCTGCCAAATGACCACTCTCAATATACGGCAAAAACAAAAGTGTAGAACATTGTAGGAAATAGATCAGATAATGAAAGTTAGTTTAAACTTTGGTGAGTCACGTTTAAGATCAATTTATCAAGTTTTTTTGTATTAAGCAACTGTGTTTGTGTGCTTTCAGGCGATTAAAACTGTGAAAAGCGCCTTACAAATGCTCTGAACTTGAACTTGAACTTAAGCACATCACAACAAATATTTTCTTTTGTTTTTAATTTAAAAAAAAATATAAAGAAGGTCTAACCTTAACTTAAAAATGTCATTTAATTTCAGATTGTTTGGCCTGAAAGACCTAATAAAGCCTGGAAACTGTTCGTCCTTTGGTCTCAGTCTCAACATTGACCACCACTGGCCTGTTTATGTCAATCCCGGCATCCTCCTTCTTCTGTACATCTCTGTGACTACAGTTCTGAAAATCAGCAGCTACACTCAAGGAGATGCGGACCAGGTACTTTCTTTTGTTCAAAATTATTTGTTGTCAAATGTTTCTCTATAGTTTTTACTTTACTTTTTTTTTTTTTTTTTTTTTTTTTTTTTTTTTTTTTTTTTTTTTTTTTTTTTTTTTTTTTTTTTTTTTTTTTTTTTTTTTTTTTTTTTTTTTTTTTTTTTTTTTTTTTTTTTTTTTTTTTTTTTTGCTAATGCTGCTATACAGCTTTTTTCATAATCCAATTAATAGTCTGGGGGTGTGTAAGTAGGGTTCCTACAGGCAGTGTTGGGAACGTTACTTTAAAAAAGTAATTAGTTACAGTTACTAGTTACTTCTAAAAAATAGTAATTGAGTTAGTAATTGAGTTACATCATTATAAAAGTAACTAATTACTAGAAAAAGTAACTATTGCGTTACTTTTTGTGACAATGTTTTTGTTTTGCTGCTTTTTTT
>MU204214.1:25118-37712 GCA_017309775.1 Paedocypris sp. Pulau Singkep
TTTTTGTCAGTAACGATAACGGCGTTGTAACGGAGGAAATAGTAATTGCGTTAGATTACTCGTTACTGAAAAAAATAACGCCGTTAGTAACGCCGTTTATTTATAACGCCGTTATTCCCATCACTGGTGCTTGAAATCCTTGAAAATGCTTGAATATCAATAATGTGTTTTCAAGGCCTAGAAAATGCTTGAATTTTAAATTAAGTGCTTGAAAATGTAATTATACAGTAATACGGATAAGTGCACAACCTGTAGACCGGACCCGGATCTTGGGCAGAGCGAGCGTTTCCATATTAGACGAGTCACGTGGATTCATCACACCCCCTCTACTACTTTAACTACTACAACTATAGGCCGTATTTCAATTATTAAAACAAAGCCTTTTGACTCTTTTGACTTTTTTTTTTTTTTTACGTTTTCTGTAAGTGTTATGTTGCCAAGCTACTCTTGGCTAGGATGAAACTCCAAAAAGATTTAAATTGACGGCCACCTGACTTTTCTGACCAGACAATTTAAAAAGACCTATTCATTTTGATTTAGGCATAGCTTTAAATATACTTTTTACCACAACTCTATGTTGCTGGAAAATCTAGAACATGGGCCTTGAAAGTGCTTTTTAAAGACTTTAAAGTGTAAAAACCCTGTGTAAGGTTTAATATAAAATACAAGTGATGGGGTTATAAATAAAGATACAAGAAAAAAATAATTGTTTTTCACACAATACTTAAAAGAGAGCATATGGTTGTTTTATCTATGGTACGATATTGACAAACATATATTGATGCAACTTTATTATTATCTGTCCTGCCCATGACAAAGGGCTTAGGTGAATAAATATTCACATAATTTTCCTGTTTTTGGAATAAAAATATCCAGCCTCATATTTTTTACAGTCTCATTTTTTACATTAGTTTCACTTTACAATCATTTAACTGTCATGAATCAACTTTCATCTAATTTTAATTTCATCAATTTGGATTTTTTTCCTAAATATCTGAAAAACAACTTTCTGCTTTCCCTTGGAATCTGACCCATGATCTGGTGTCTCAATCACCAGCACTGTCTAACCTGCTGTAAAGTAGAGTAAATGTTTAAATTATAGAGAATGGCTCACGTCTTTTGGAGAGGTTTTGTGATGCATAATTCAGTTTGGATTAATTTTCTCTCATACATTGACTACAGCGCTGATCACTTCCTCAACTTTTCAGAGCGCTACAGATAAGACTGAGGCTGCAGAAGACCTGGAGCTCCTGCCGTGGGATTCCACACGACAGAGCAGTGAAGAAGACACTAATGTGAGTAGGAACATTTGGGATTTATGTTTATATATGTATGTATAATTTATTTGTAAGAAGGAATTCCACATGCAATTCAACAATACATTCTGGGATTTTGGTTTTGAATCATTTATGCCACAGACATTAATTTCATTTACAGTATAACTTAAAATAACCACTTTAGTAAGGAGCTAAAACTTTTTGTTAGAAAAATGCAATCTATAGTTTAGTTTATTAAGAGATTCAAAACCAATTTGTAGTTGTGAATACTTTACAGACATTTCGCTTTTTTTTATCCAAAGTGACTTACATTTCATTACAATTTTTAAATTCAACAAATTCCTGCTTTCCCCTGGAAATCGAACCCATGATCTGGTGTTTCAAACACCGGCACTCTACATACTGAGCAACTGGGAAAGCAAGAATAGAAAGGAAAAGGAAAGTAAAAGGAAAGGAAAGTGAGGTGACAGCAATATGGCCACTAGGGACCATACTGAATTGGTGCTCTGCATTTAACCCATCCAAGCACATACCCATCCAAGCACAGTGAAGTGAACACTCACAAACCCGGAGCAGTGGGCATCCTAAGCCGTGGCGCCCGGGGGGCAAGTGAATGAAGTATAGTTTTTGATATGTCAATATCAATATGTTTGATATTGATAAGGTTGTAAAACATTACATGATTGCAATGTTGTTTCAAGATAGCTTTGAGTAATTAAATTCACAAACGCTTACCTGTAATTAACTTTTCAGAGATACCAACATATGTTCAAAGCCTGAAACTATTTCAGTTGTTTATCTTATTTAGGAAACGCTTCTCAGCATTGGAGATTCACCTCTGTCTGATTCACACATCTCTAAAGAATTTGAGACAACCGGTTCAAGTCAACTTGAAGTAGGTATGTCAATAAAGGTCATTGTGTTTCTACAAATAATTTGAAAACGAAGCAAATTACTATGAAATGTGTAATGTAAAGTGTATGCATGCACCTGTCTTTAGCTGTGTCAAGGGTGCCCATTACGACTAGTCGATCGCAAAAGCATTGTGGGTAGATCGTATTGCATTGAAAAAAAAATAGTGGGGAAAAAAAAAAGTAAAAAAAAATCTAGCAAGCTTGCGAATAAGAAAGGGGAAAAAGTAAAAAGTGATTCTACACCCCGCACGATCTTAATCCAGCATTTACACAGATCTGACAAACTCTGATTTCCGATGAGCTGTCTGTGTGTGTGTGTGTGTGTGTGTGTGTGTGTGTGTGTGTGTGTGTGCGCTCCACATCCGCTTATTACTTTCAATAGAACAGTGGATGTGAGTCAGGCGCTAGTCGAGTTTAAAAAACACTAAAATAAGTGTTAAAATAAAAAGGGAGAATGAGTGAGGAAACACAACGTCAATTAAGTCTGCTATCAACTCATTGATTTTACTACCTGAAAAAGGATTTTGTTCTTAAATGTGTGTTTACTGTTGTTTCAAACCAGAGGTTTGCAACACTCTGCAAACCATATTCAGCAAAAATATACAGTTCAAAAATAATTTATAAAAATAATTCCATAATTCAAAAATTATGTGTATAGAGGAATATATATATATGTATATAAATATACATAGTATATATTAGTGCTGTCAAACGGTTAATTTTTTCAACTAGTTAATCGCACTTCCCCAAACAAATTAATTGTGATTAATCACAATTAAGCGCAAAGATAATAATTTATAATAATAATAATCATTTTCCATTTATTATTATAAATAATTTATTTCAATAAGTATAAAATCTTGTGATATTGAAGTGTAAAATAAATGAATGTAAACTCAACACAAAATAAACACTTGTTTAAATACTGTAGTATACCGTTTATGATCAAAGAAAACAATGGATAAGCCAGTCATAAATATTATATTATATATATATATATATATAAAAAAGAAATGTATTGAGCTAAAGAGAACACGGATATGTATTTGAATATTTGTGTGACAAAAGTATGGCACTGATAATTAGTCTAGCTGAAAACGCTGATCACGCATTTTTAACTAAAGGAACAGAACGGCCGATTACATATTCATATCAAAAGGAGCAAAATACCGATCACGCACTCAAGGAACAAAACTAAGCTGGAAGTCGACTGAAACATCACTGTCCTCGTCATGTTTCCGTTAGTATTCATCATCGTGCTGCTGCACAAAAGGAATACAGTAGATGAGCATTTTACCAGCTTCGAACTAGACGACCCGCGCGCCGTTCACAAGTTTAACGCACCTGCAGCCTTTTCCATAATATTTCTCGGCGTATGTGACAACTTACAGCTTAAACTGCTGCTCTTTCGATAAAAAAGCAATCGCATTAACAGTCATTTGGCAGACGCTTTTCTAACGCGATTTACAAAACGAGGAGCAATTGAAGAGATTTGTCTTAAAAATACAATAATTACTGAAAACACAGTCAATGATAAACACTGTTAAAACGTGCTGGTGGAAGAGCTCAGTCTTCAGTGCTTTGTTAATTGTTATGAAGCATATAGACGAGGTGGCCAACAAGTCAGAAACTAAGAGCCAATTTTTTCTGTGTTAGAGCCACAAAGAGCTGCAAAGAGCCACATCATACACATGTGCACATATAAACATCATCCCATTCCTTAATCCTGTATGCACGCACACACACAGACCTCTGCTCAGCCAGATTTAATGAAAATAACCACACCAACATCATAATATTAGTTATTTTTCAACAGTTAACATTGTGTGCATATTTGACTCATGTCATGTGAAAGCTCCTGAAGAGCCGCATGAAAGTAGTTAAAGAGCCACATGAGACTCGAGCCACGGGTTGGCCACCCCGAACTAGACGATTGTGCTCGCGCCGACAGTGTAACAATGGGAATTGTTATTTGGTTATGTGTTCTACACGGACGGGTTTGAGTGTAACACACGCAGATGGAAGCGTGCGTGTGACTGCTGTATATGTGTTCAAAGAAGTTAATAAAAATAGTTTCCTGTGAGCAGGGGATTGCTCAACTGTCCTGTTTGTAGTCACGAGACAGAACAAGTAGAAACAGACCGCACCGCTCACGTCGATTGTGGCACTCGCGCACACGCGCTTCCCAGAGTACATCACTGCCGTCAAGTTCTTGCGAGCTGCTTAAAGGCGCGTTCACCAACAACCGACAATAAGGAAAATGTTCCACTGGCCCGACTATCAAAACCACTAGCCAAGGTCGACGCGTTGTGTGTTAAACCCAATAATTGCAAAAAAAAAAGTTTTCTTGAACAACATGAAATTAATTTGTTTAATGTAGGTTTAGTGCAAAGTGCAGCAAGCCTTTTCTTTACGTATTCTATTTTGCTTTCCCTCAATTACTCACATGTTTTTTTTTCCTTCCTTCCTGAAACATGTAACGTAGCTCAGTGGTGCCCATTGGAAAACATTTTTGTGTCTTGGGCCCAAAACAGCACCGATTTTGTTTTTTTTACTTCATACTGTTAGTTAGATGCTTACTTCCAAAGCAACTTTCTTGTCATTAAAAATGTGTTAAGATTTGTAAAAATGTTACAGTTTTTCCTGGGAATTGAACCCCAGCTCTACTGACTGAGCTGCTGCGCAAATTATTCCGCATCCAATCTTAAACAGTTTGCAATATTTAAGTGTTTTTGGCAGTTTTGTCATATAGTTCCCATGCAGTGTCTGGTTTGCTTTGTTCAGAATAAATCGGTATCAGTTCAAAAACATCAATAATAAAAGAACATTTGTCGTCCAAGTGCATATAATGTAACGTGTTACATCTAAAAATAGCAGCTTCACAGCAGTGACTTAATCAAAGTGCTATAGTGAATATTAGTGGTGTTTTTACTCACTCCTGATTTAAATTATTAAATTAGATGCAACAATGACAACAACAACAACAAATAACTGGACATATAAAAATATGTTTTAATTTATCATTTAATTTAAACTCCCAGAATGTCAGGATAGTTTTATTAAATTTAAACGTTTGAGATCACTTCGTGTGATGAGGCTGCGTCTGAATATGACGGACATCACAGGTCAGATACTTCGGGTAATATTCATGTTAGTAGTTTGGCTATTCTATTATGGTTTAATAGTGAAGGGTGTCATGAAAAGCGAAGAAAGCCGTGTTAGCATTTCGTGATTCAACAAACTTTTCTTTAACAAATTATCGCTAAGCAATTACTGACTTTTTTTCTCCCCCACTACTTTATATAATCTCGCTTTTTATTTTTGATGCCCAGATTTAACGAGATTATTCGCGAGTAAATTGCTACTTGTGTTTGCCGCGACGGCGCATGCACAAGAGCGGGACTGGGCAGGAGTGAGCATGACGTTTGGAGGCGGAGCACCAAAAACTTGCTGCATATTAGTAAGACTCTCGGGATCACATAATGCGTTAGCGCTAGTTAGTGAGCGAAACGATTTAACAGAAATGCAGGTAAATAATGAGATTTGAGTTTTGAATTTTTATATCGAGTCTTTTACTTGCACCACTGGGGCAGCAGTTGGACCGATCTGGTGGCCCGTTTGGTTTTAAAAGTACGTCCGGGCCATTTATATTGTCGAACCCAGGTGAAACTCTCCGTCTAAACGTCCATTCATTGCGTGTAAAAAAACGGAAGTGGGGGAAAGAAACCGGAAGTGGAAAAAACAGCAACTGTGATTAATGCCGTCAATACATTTTGACGCGATAAACAAAATAAAATTAATCGCACGCGTTAATATATACGTATATATATGAAACCAGTATATTTATATATATATATATATATAAATATTAGTGCTGTCAAACGATTAATTTTTTTAACTAGTTAATCACACTTCCCCAATCAAATTAATCACGATTAAGCACAAAAATATTACAATTTATTATTATTAATTTATTATTTAATAATAATAAGTATCGACGTTTGTAATATTGAAGTGTAAAATATAAATTAATGTAAGCTCAACACAAAATAAACACCTGTTTAAATACTGTAATAAACTGTTTTCGACTATAGAAAACAATGTGTAAAATAGTCATAATTAAAAAAAAAGATTTTATTGAGGAAAAGCGAACACAGATATGTATTCGTATATTTGTGTGGCAAAAGTATGGCACTGATAATTAGTCTAGCTGAAAACGTTGATCACACATTTTTAACTAAAGACAATCACATATTCACATCAAAAAGACAGAACACTGATCACACATTCAAAGGAGAAAACAAAGCTGAAAGTCGACGGACATCGCTGTCCTCGTCATGTTTCCATTACAGTATTCTTCATCATCATCATCATCATCATCGTGCTGCTGTGCACAACAAGAAGGATTTTACTGCAAGTTCAGCGCAGCATCACAGCCTTTTCCATAGTATGTATTCAGTGTCCGCGGACACTTTCAGCTTAAAGTGCAGCTCTTTAAAAGCAATCGCATTATCAGTCATTTGGCCACAACACCTTTGACTTGTTGTGAACAGTGTTGGGTGTATTGCGTTACTGTAATTAAATTACTTTTTCAGTGAAAAAGTTAAGTAACAAATTACTGTTCATTTTTTAAGTAATATAATTACAGTTACTTTTAATGTACTTGCGTTACAATATTAAATAATTAAATTTGCTGAATCTCATTGTTTATTTTGTTAAATTTATCTTCTTTTTGTAAAAGTTTAATTTTCCGCTTTAAAATCGCTTTATGGCTGGTGCACGTGATGCGCAACAGTTTGCGACGGTCGTGTTTAAAGTGGCGGAGACGTCCGGGCAGACTCTGTGTGACTCGGCCGGACTCGGCGGCTGCAGCTAGTGACTGTTTTCCGTAATGACAATACGTATTCAAGTCACTTCGCTGTTGTGAAACACGCGGATATGAACTTTACAGTCATTTGTGAGACACTTTCTGCGGAGAAATCACTGTCGGCCGCTGTTAATAGCGCATATCTGCCGCAGTATCTGCAGCTTAAGCGCTGAAACGGCACCTAAACACAGACGACACGGAAGATGATGAACAACACAAAACTCCCGCTGAGCGTCTGAACTTGATTTAACTTGATTTAACAACAGCAGAAAGAGTCTGAACATGTCTGAAGCTTAACGTGCGATTGCAGGGGACTTTGTGGTAAAGACGCTGGGTCTTGCAGAATCGAGTCTGAATCATTTAGCCGCATTTATTGTCGCAGAATGTATTTTGTTTTTCGGAAATTTTGTTTCTTACTTAGATGAAGGTAACTTTTACTACAGAGAACTTTATTTATTATAGAATGTACGACGCTATCAACGTTTAGGCAACGTTTTAAAGTGAAACCATGCGTCTGAATGTCCATTTATTGCGCATAAAAAAACGTAAATGGGAAAAAAACGGAAGTGTTTAACGGCAATAATAAAATTTGACGCGACAAACTAATTTTATTAATCGCACGAGTTAACGCGTTAACTTTGACAGCCCTAATATGCGCACTGCGCACAAACCATATGTCGGACTTTTGTTTCTTTAGATAAAAATGTGTGATCAGTCTTTTCAGCTAGACTAATTATCAGTGCCATACTTTTGCCACACAAATATACAAATACGTATCTGTTTGTCTTGTTTGTACCGTACATTGCACTATTGGAGTTTGCATTGAAGTTTTTCACTCACCACAGCTCCCACGCTGGGGTGATGTGACAATAAAAGTGATTTGATTTGATTTGATTTGTCTCTTTTCCTCAAAATAAATTACTTATTTCTTTTTTAATTATTATGACCGGCGCACCTATTGTTTTCTTTAGTCAAAACGGTATAATACAGTATTTAAACAAGTGTTTATTTTGTGTTGAGTTTACATTAATTTACATTTTACACTTCAATATTCAATATCAATATGAGCAAGAAGGTTCCGATTGTGACTCGTGGTGTGAGTTTGAGGCTGGTCGGGGCCTTTCTGTGTGGAGTTGGCATGTTCTCCCTGTGCTTGCGTGGGTTTCCTACAGGTGCTCCTGTTTCCCCACAGTGAGAAAGACATGCGTTTCAGGTTAATCTGGCCGTGAATTCAAAAATTGAATGCATTAATATTTATTATTATTATAATAAATTATTATTTTTATTTGTGATTTAATCGCGATTAATTTGGTTGAGGAAGTACGATTAGTACGAACTAGTTAAAAAAATGTAATCGCTTGACAGCCCTAATATATATATATATATATTGGTTTAATTTAAAGGAAAAACCTGAATGTGCCGCTTTCAATAAAATGTTAAATTAATGTAAATCTAGTGTGTCCAGGACCTAAAAGAGAGACTGGTGGTGATAATCCTCTTCAACTTTTGGGCCGAAAGGCTTTGCAGCAGAGCTACATTGGCGCACTCATCGCTATGATGGTAAAATATCTTCCTCTGTCGTTCTACTATTTTGATTAGTAATTATTAACTTGTGCAGGATCATAAAATGTTAATGTGTAGTTCCCAAATATTTACTATTCATCATAGTACTTGTTCTGTATTGCAGGTTTGGAGTATAACATACCATAGTTGGTTGACTTTTGTGCTGCTTTTGTGGTCATGTATGATCTGGATGTTGCGAGCACGACAACACTTTGCAGCCCTTTGCTCTCCTTTTATTCTGCTATATGGCTTGAGTCTTTGCTGCCTTCAGTATGTGTGGGCCATGGACCTTGAAACAGAGCTGCCCCAGTACATTGGCACCATGAGCCTACGTCAACTGGGTTTAGATCAAGCCCAATACCCGTGTCTGCGTTTGGGGGCAATGGTGAGAAAATACGTTATTTATTTAAACTGTTGGCAGAAAGAATAAAAATGTCGCTTGATGGAATTTTTTCAGTGTCATATTTGTATGGCAGTTATGTTGTATGTAAAATAGAGTAAAACAAGGTTCACAATAAAATATACACGTGATGTGTAATAAACCTTAGATTCCTTCTAATTTTTGTTAAAAGCAGTCCTCCAACAGTGCTGAAAATGTTGTCTCTTTTTCTTCCTATTCCCAACATGTTTAGTTTATGTATAAACTTCTTGAAGAATAGTTCCTAATATTAACGTTTGTCTTCAGTTGCTATTCACATTGACCTTTTGGCTTCTGCTGAGGCAGTCACTGAAGGACACCTTCAACAGGAAGAACAGGCAGGTACTGTTACAGGAGGTCACCACTGAAGGTGAGTCTGCTAGAGAAGAATGGACATGATCAGTGTATTTGTTGTGGCTGCACTGAGCAAGCAACAAAGACTTTATTAAAACTAAAGAACAGTATAATAATAATAATGCATTTAATTTTTTGGCGTTCCAATTGGAGAATGACATTCCCACCACACCATTTTGCCCAGAGGAAAAGTGGCAGCCAAACGTGCCAGTGTCCACTCATATCCGGGCATTACCACAACAGACATACCCACGGCCAAATTCACCTGAAACCCATGTTTTTTGGACTGTGGGGCCCACGCATGCATTTGGAGAACACCAAACATCCAGCACGCAAACTCCACACAGAAAGGCCTCGAGTCTCAACAAGAACCTTCTTGCTGTGAGGCAACTGCTCAGTGCACATACACATAGTGAAGTGAACACACAAACCTGGAGCAGTGAACCCTACTCTAAGCCAATAGCGTCCGGGTTCAGTGTCTTGCCCAAGGCACTTAGTCGCAGAACTAGTCGATTCGAACCTGTAACCTTTGGGACACAAGTTCAAGTCCCCTACCACTGGACCACAACTCCCCACATTACAGTGAGTATGATGTTAGTGAAAGCACCATACAAATGGTCTGGAAGAACCGTGAAGTGATCCAAAACTGATTTGTTTACTGGAGTTCCATCAATTGAATTATTTCAGAGAATTTGCCCTCTTTCTCTAAGCCAAACGCAAGAAACTTCAAAACCTGCCCAATTTATGACATGTTTAACTAACTTGAACCAGACTTTAAATGAAAAAGTTGCATGCTTAACCAGGATGGGTACTTAAGCAACAGGCTACTCTAATGTGGTCAAAGTGTTCAACTCTAGAGTTGTTTCATTATTGTTTTTAGAAACCACAATTCATAGCAAGAATGTTCTACATAATAAACTTTAAAGTTATGATGTCTAGTGTGGTATTTCAAGGAATTAAAATTCTGAAATGCTTTTATTTTTAATCTAATGATTGTATCTAATTCATAATCTGTTTTTTTCCTTTCAGAGGGTACAGGAAAAAATGAGTCTGTTTTGAAGGTTCTGGGTGGGCTGGTGATGAGTCTTTACGTCAAGTACTGGATCTATGTGTGTGGAGGCATGTTCATCATGGTCAGCTTTGCAGGAAAACTCGTAGCATACAAAATCATCTACATGTTCCTATTCCTGGTTTGCATGTGCCTTTATCAGGTAGACGTCTAGCAGCCACTTGCAGGAGATGTTTAGTTACTGACAACTGACTGAAAACTGTCTATTTTTAGGTGTACTATGTACTGTGGAGGAGGTTCCTAAAAGCTTTCTGGTGGATGGTGGTGGCCTACACTATGGTGGTGCTTATCGCTATATACACTTTCCAATTTGAGGACTTTCCAGGATATTGGAAAAACATTGGATTCACAGAAAAGGAGTATGTCTTTCAGGGGAAAAAAATGCCTGAGTATAGTTCACAAAAACGTGATTAATACGTTTTCAGTACAGTGGTATCCCGACTTACAAAATCAATCTGTGCTGAGAGCTGTTTTGTTTGGCAAACATTTTGTTAGATGAGCGTTGGAATTAACACGTAATCCATGTAAACCGTGCAATGACTTTGTTAAATTCAGCCCACATTTTTTAAAAAACTGATAAAATATTGTATCAAATGTGGTAACAATCATGTTACATAGCATTTGTTTATTTCGCCTTTTGGCAAGTGTTTATAAAGGTACAAAATATATATAATAATATATTATAAAGGTACATAAAGTATATAATGATACGGCGGACAATTTCACGTGAACAATTACCGTCATCTTCATATTACATCATGCTGAGATTTTTGTAAACCTGCATGCTATTGGAAAAAAAAACTCCTTTCGTATAGTGAAAATATTTTGGAACTCAGGACAAAATTTCCGCTGTTACGCATTTTGTTACTCTGCATTTTTGTTTTCTAGGACATTTGTATGTTTGGGTACCACTGTAATTAACATTTAGGTGTGTCTATTTTATTTACTAAATAATAAACATATTTTAGTGAAAGAGATACTCTGAAAGAGATTGTTAAGCATAATTACAGTTTGCAATTATAAAAATATTGTCAGTCTAATAAACTTTTGCCAATGTGTAAGTACATAGTGAACGGGTTAAATAGCTTTATCATATAAGAACAAAATAAGTAGACTCATTTATTTGACTCATTGTCAGAACCATTTGTGAATTCCATTAATTTGTGTGTGTGTGTGTGTGTGTGTGTGTGTGTGTGTGTGTGTGTGTGTGTGTGTGCACGTGTCCGTGTGTGTGTTCAGATTGGCGGACATTGGGCTGGAGACATTCAAACTGTCTGAGCTTTTCAGCAGTATTTTGATTCCAGGCTTCTTCCTGTTGGCCTGCATATTACAGCTGCATTACTTTCACAAGCCTTTCATGAAGCTCACGGATCTGGAGAATGTCACTCCCATCCACAGGTATGAGTCCAAAAACAATTAAAATCTCAATATTTGTCATTAATGTTTTTGGAGTGTCTTATTTGCATTGTTCTTGTGTAAAGCAAAATACTAAACAATTGATTATTTTGCATTGTCAATCAGATTTGTGTGACAGTGAAAGTTGTTTGCAGTTGGAAATTAAAAGCAATTTAATATGTAGAAGACGTGATTAAATGTAGTGTAAATATAAGAAACATTTGATGTCAACTTGTTCTGCCTAGAGCTCAAGTCACTAAAACGATTATTGTAAGTGTCACACTAGTTTTTGGCAAATTTAAAAGGGAATTTAAATGCTTTTTAACAAATGCTTTGAAAATAGATTTTGGATTATTATTGAGTTTTGAAACAATAAATTACCATATTTACTTGCTTATAAGTCAGGGAAAGAAATGAGAGAATAGTGAATGGAAAGAAATGAGTAGAAACCCAATTTTGGGTTTCATATAAAGTCAATTCTGGTTATTTGGGGCCCACAGAGACACTAAAGCGGCACAGGGAAATAATGACAGTGTTTAACCTAGGGTGACCAAACGTCCTCTTTTCTCCGGACTTGTCCTCTTTTTACACCTTGTCCGGAACGTCCGGACGGATTTTTGAAATTCACGAAAATGTCCGGGTTTTACTCTTTTTCATAACGCGCGTTCAGAATCATTCCGCGTATATGTAAATTGACCGGCGCTTTGCGCACAGAACACAGGCACTACTTTTTTACG
>MU204214.1:37812-63113 GCA_017309775.1 Paedocypris sp. Pulau Singkep
GTTTAACCCGTGTTTTGGGAATAAATACAACGTCGAAATTCACCGTGTGACTCATTTATTTGTGAAGCCCCACGCCAAAGAGAGAGACTAGAGTCAGAAGAGAGCTGAGCTGAAAGAGTGTGCGACAGTGCGCGTGCGTGTGTGTCTGTGAATGCTCGGAGCAGCGGCCAGCGGAGTCAGTGCTCCTTTGCACGCCGTTTTCTGAAAGATGTATTTAGTTCACGTCATAAATGTTAATTTAATTACCGCGCTTGTGTCTCTGCTGTTTATTTTTGTGAGAAAGGGTGAAATATCTGCGCACTGTTCTGAGTAAAATATTTTCTATTTCGGTAGACTGCGCGTATAAGTCGAGCCCCCCACTTTGAGCACGAACTTTTTAGGAAAAAAATCCTCGACTTATAGTCGAGTAAATACGGTATTAATATTCAATGTTTTTCTGGTTTCTTTGTAGATCTACTGAGGAAGCTAGAGATGATGAGGAAGATGCCACCACAGAGCAGAGTGATGAGGCCTCTGAAGCTGGCGGTGAGCATGATGGATGAGGGGAGTTTTGACCTCATGTAGATAGCTATGCTGTGCAATTTCTGAGCAGTTACTGATGTCTTAAAGGAATTACATTTTAAAGCTCATGTGTCAAACTCACGGCCCGCGGGCCACATCTGGGAGAGTGTCTAAAAAAATAAATAAATAAAGAATTCGGAGCACGCTTTGAACAAAACTACATTTCCCACAATGCCTTTGACTACAGTAGCCGCGGCAGTGTTTCCCCATCCATGCCAACAAGTAGAATTGAGATATGTATATATAATGATCCTAAAATGAGCAGAACGAGAAATGTTTATGCAGTAGAGGTGTAAAGTCAGATCTCTATTACTGAGCAGCTGTTGGACGTGGCTACACTGCATAAGATCACGACGGGACAGGTTGTTTTTTTACTGATGCGGTGGAGAAGTTTGTAAGTAAAAATGAATAATTATTATATATAAGTTATTTAACATTAAGGATTAACATTTACTTTACATTACATTCGATTACATTTAGTTATGGGTCTGCGCGGTACCGGGTTGAATGTGAAAACCAGTGTTTAGTTGAGCCACTTTATGGATTTTGCAATATGTTGGACACTGTTACACATTCATGAATTTAATTTTTATACACATACGTATATACATACTTTAATACAGTGCATCACACTTGTTTCGTTACAACTTTTAATGACGTTACAACCGGAGAAGACACGCGAGCATAAGAACCGAGCGTGAGAAATCCGAGAGACGCTGATTCTGCTTGTTTTATATATATTTTTTATCAAAGTCGTTTCTAAACGTTTTCATGCGGAGTGAATCCAAGATGCGCGCACCGTCGCCCACGAGAGAGCATTTGTAAGGTGCTTTTCACAGCTTTAACTGTCTCAAAGCGCACGTGTGAATATAAGAGAGAGAGGTAGAGAAAGAACGTGTGACTAGCAATTCTCTCTCTCTCTCTCTCTCTCTCTCTCTCTCTCTCTTTCTTTCTCTCTGTGTATCTCTCTATCACTCTTTCTCTCTCTTTCTGTCTCTTTCTCTCTGTGTATCCCTCTATCAATCACACTCTCTTTCTGTCTCTTTCTCTGTCTTTCTCTCTCTCGCTCTGTGTATCTCTCTCTCTCTCTCTCTATCTGATACTTATCCAGATTAATCATGCGTCTAATTTCTTACTTTAAATAAACATATTTTATGAACAAATAATGTTGTTAAGGTCTACTAAAATGTTATGGCCCCCTTCATACCGTCCACCCCTTTTTAGTTACATTTATAAGTTACATTCCGCCCTTTGAGGACTGATATTATGCTGATGTGGCCCTCAGTGAAAATGAGTTTGACACCTGTTTTAAAGGAATGGCTAGTTTTTATTTATACTTATAAACTTCAGCTGTACATCAAAGTTTTACATAAATAAAATTACATAATAAAATTACAAAACATAATAACATTTATAAACAGTATTTTGTGTTGTTGGTTTGATTGTTGTATCCCTTCAATCTATCCCTCACAACCTATCAATGTGTTTCAGAATTGATACTGAGCAAGTGGGCTTTGGTGATGGACCGACTGACTGTGCTTTTGAAAAAGTTCTCTGACACTCTGACTTACATTCAGTGTTTTATTTGGAGCGTGTTGGAGCTGCACATTGTCAAAATCGTGGCTTTTTATGTTGTTTGGGTCGCTTTGCGTGAGGTTTGCACATTATTACATTTAGTTTGTAGAAAAACAACTATGTTCTGCTGCTTGTTAACGTTTTCTTGCTTTACTTGCTTTATTCCCAGCCATCAGCAATGAACTTTGTCCTTGTCGTGCTGTGGAGTTTTGCAATGCCTTACAGCCGTTTCAGACCCATGGCATCTTGTCTTTCTACTGTCTGGGTTTGTGTAATCATTGTCTGTAAGATGATGTACCAGCTCAGTGTTGTAAATCCTGCAGAGTATTCAAACAATTGCACTAAGGTATGTACACCAGGACTCTATAATGTAAAGGCTCTCAAATGTTTTTTGAGACCCTAAGTTTACATTAATAGAGTCACATATGATATACAGTATTCATATAATATTACTTAATATTTAATTCAATGAAATTATTAAGTGATTAAATATTAGCATTTCACATGTGTATTTTCCCCCAATTTGTGCATATTGTAGCCAAAAGTTAATGAAACAAGTCTAGAGCCAGCTGAAGTGGTCAACTCAACCCTTTACAGCTCAGCTGTGGATCCAGCCAACTGGTTTGGAGTTCGGAAAGATGCTACTGTACTTGGATACAGCAAGGTAAAACCTAGTTGATCAAATCATTGATAACAACGATGTTATATAAAGTAGTGTGTGCACATTTGTGACATATAAATACATACTTGTATACATTGAATCCACGTGCTGCTTACTACTCAATCCTGTTGCTGCATGTGAAATTTAGTGTCATGTCACCACATGCTGCAACATCCATTGCAGTGTGACACACACACACACACACACACACACACACACACACACACCGTGGTGTGGTCCAGTGGTAGGGAACTTGGGCTAGTGTCCGAGAGGTTGCCGGTTCGAATCTCCCTACGTGTGTATGTGCACTTCTCTGGATGGGTGAAAGGCAGACCACAATTTCGATATGGTTCGCCAAATTGACAACCTCACTCACTTTACTTTACTTTACATTGTATTAATGCATTATGATGTTAATATAACCTTTGATCGGTTCTTTTAGGATCATCTGCTGATTTTAATTCTGCTAGTGTTTGAGGCAACAGTTTACCGCCACCAGATTCATCATTACAAGCAACAGCAGCGCTCACCTCCCCCAATTCCAGTGGTCTTTCCCCAAGCCACCCGAGACACTCTGGACCAGGGTCTTCTGCACTGCATCAAATACATGTTTAATTACAGCTTCTACAAATTTGGTCTGGAAGTATGTAATTTTTGTTGTCAATGTTGTTTGAAAATCAGATGCATCGAGATACACAGAACATCTCACTAAAATTCCCACTTTGGAAAATTGTCACATTCCTCACATAATTTTAGATTCTTTCATTGGTACTAGTTGCTATGAAATTACTAATAGAATACGTATCTGTTTTTGTACTTTCTCCCCTAGATCTGCTTTCTCATGACAGTGAATGTGATTGGCCAGCGTATGAACTTTCTGGTTATCCTGCACGCCTGTTGGTTGATTGGCATCTTGGTTCAGCGGCGGAGGGCAGCTATTGCACGGATCTGGTCAAAATATTGCCTTTTCCTGGTTATCTTTATGATTTACCAGTATATGCTGTGTGTGGGCATCCCTCCTGCCCTATGTATAGGTGAGTGATGTCTATACAAACGTATCCAAACAAATAATATACAGTATTTACAAGTTTCAAATATTGTATTTAAAACTTATAATGTGTTAAATAAACATACAGTAAAGCTGGGTGCTCGTAACCAAAAACATCTCTCTTTAAAAACATGAATTTTTAAACAAAGCAGCCTTTTGTTTAAAATAAATGTATGAAATGAGCTAATTTGGTGTTGTCAAACTTAACCTTAACCTTAAAAAGGTTTATTAAAGTTGTTTAACCTGTTTTAGGTGATGAAGTCTGGGCATAGGTCGTAAACTATGATTGAGCTCAGCTATTGAGAAATTGGATGCTAGATCCAACTGAAATATTTAAAGCCCTGAATTCTAGTTAAAAACTAGTTAAAACCATCTAGCTGTCCAGGTAAAAACCATCAAATTATATCTTCTTTGATTAGACAAGTTGCACAGACATGAAAGGAGACCTTGTATTTTGATAAACACTTTTCTTATAAGTATCTGATCTGATGCTTGCTGTCTGTCCTCTGGCTGTAGATTACCCCTGGAGATGGAGAACCTCTGTGACTATCCACTCAGCTCTTGTGAAATGGATGTACCTTCCTGATTTTTACACCATCCCTAACTCTAAGAATCTTATAGGTGAGTGATCATCTTGATCAACTTATTGCACAGAATATTTTTTGAGAATTTGAGAGAGAGAGAGATTTGCGCACATTACTGTATGGCATCAGGCAGTTTCATAAAATACTTAATGTGAATCCATTGCAGCGGACTTCCTTCTGCTCATGTGTGCATCCCAGCAGTGGACAGTATTTAAAAATGAGAAAAAAGAAGAATGGATGGTATTGGGAGGAGAGAATAAAGATAACCCAGACCCTATGGAGAATATGCCTTTTAACCAAGCCCCAAATTTCATCAACTGCAGGTAACACCTGTAATGAAACAAAGATGTTTTAACATAATGAGTAAGCAATATATAAAAAAAAATCAAAAAGTATTCTACATTTTGGACATTCGGAACTTATAAAACGATTACATTTTTTCAGGTCATTTATTTAGATTTTTTTCCCTTTAAGAAGCGTGGAGTAATCTGTTGTTTACACTGATGCATTGCACATTATAATATTTGTTTACAGAAGATGCCAGAAATGCACAAGAGATACAATAATTATTTTATTTAAAAGAGGACTGCTAATTTTTTACTTCTATTAAGAAAATATTGAAAATAATGTATTTGGTTTTAGTTATTTATTTTTATAAGAATAAAGGGATTGTTCGGTAACTGTACAAAACTTGTCAAAGAGGGCAAGAGGACGACCAAGGAGGGGAGATATGGATTGCATAGCAAAACAGCATCTTTCTGTTATTTTTCTTGTTTTGATAGTCAGTAATTCAATAATGATCAAATGGTTTATCTCATGCTTATTGTTCCTGCAGGTGCTATCTGGACATGCTAAAGGTTCTGGTGTTCCGGTACATGTTCTGGTTTGTTTTAGCAGTGGTGTTTGTGACGGGAGCAACTCGAATCAGCATTTTTGGCTTGGGTTATCTAATGGCCTGCTTTTTCTTCCTGCTCTTTGGCACAAAGCTTTTGATTAAGCCATCACGTACTAGACTGCTGATGTGGGACTGTCTCATTATATACAACGTGGCTGTGATTATCTCCAAAAATGTCCTGTCTGTGAGTAAAAATGCAGTATGGCACATTTAAGATAATGAATTCTCTTAAATACAATGATTTAAGGTAATTAATGTTCTGATAAAATGTTAATATGTTTGTGTTAGATCCTGGCCTGTGTGTTTGTAGAAGAAATGCAGAAGAATTTTTGCTGGGTCATTCAGCTTTTCAGTCTGGTCTGTACAGTTAAAGGCTATTATGACCGTGCGTAATTTTCTATTTCTTATTCAAATGTACATATGTTTTTATGTACATTGTACTTGATTTACAATGTGATGTTGTTTTTTCAGCCGAGTCTGTGTGTGATAAAGATTGCTCTCTGCCAGTGGAAGAGGCTGGTATTATTTGGGATAGTATTTGCTTCTTTTTCCTCTTGCTGCAACGAAGAGTCTTCCTAAGTTTTTACTTTCTGCACGTATCTGCTGACCTTCAGGCATCAGCTCGACAGGCTTCTCGGTAAATTTCCAATTACAGCTTTGATTTTAGTATTTTTCACACATATAAAAAGGGGATTTATACCCACATTGGATGAATAAAGTCATATACTGTATATTAATATGAATAAATTCCATTTAATTTTTTTTTTTGCTTAGAAGCATTTTGACACCGTAATCCTGAAATATACTTACGCTAATCATTCTGATTGTTCTCTTTAGGGGTTTTGAGCTGTTCAGATCCAGCATTATAAAAAACATGCATTTCTATCAGCAAGCTGAGAGGAAATCAATTCTGCAGCTAAAAAACTCGTAAGTTACAGTTAGTCATAGGAGCGCATTTTTTAGTTTGATTGAGACAAAGCGTATGTTCTTTTATTTTCTCAGGATGAAGCGTATTCGTGACAGACAGCAGAAATACAAAGATGGGCGTAAAACGTCAGAGAACACGGAGGAGCAACGGGGTAGGAACCGTATTACACTGCTGACCAAAAGTTTATTCTAGTTAGGAGCAGGACTAAATAAGACTGCAGATGGTGAATTTTTGTACGAACCTGTATATGCAGTCTGATTGTTTAAACTGAAAATCATTGAATTGAAATCTTGTGATTTACTAATCATCTAATTAATTAATACTCACTTCTAATTTACTTTCTGTCAGTCCACAAAAGGTTCTGTCACCCTGACAGTATGAACCAGTGCAATGACTGAAAAGGAATGAATGCAAATATGGATTTGTTTTGCATTGTGAAGTTTGAACCATTAACATGGAAATAAAAGGAACCTATGAACTAATGCACATTATCTTGCTGATTGAAGCTGGCAGCATGTCTGCATATCTGTAGTATTCCCAACGGCTTATCCTCTCCTGAATCTTATCTCTAAGAGAGCCTGACACGTCTCGTTCACGCCCTTGATAATGAAGACATTAGTGCAGACCTAACATTAGAGCTCTTCGGCAAAGAGGCCGATTACACAGATGCCTTGCTGTATTTACCGATGACAAACAGCTCTCCATGTTAACATTTGTTGACAAACAGAGGTAGAAGAAATGCTTGTGGCTTCTGCAGCAAAACTGGCACCAACAACTTCTGAACCTCAGTTTGCGGTCTTGTTATTTTTTTTTTTCCCTTTCCACTCGGCTTGAAGCTTGGCATGGCCAAAGTGACTTTTATTCTGAGGTACCGTATTTACTCGCTTAGAAGTCGACCCCCCACTTCAGCTGTACGATTGTAGTATTCTGTTTAGACCCGCTTATAAGTCGGGGGAAAGAAATGAGAGAAAAGTGAATTGATAGAAATGAGTAGAAACCCAATTTTGGGTTTCATATAAAGTAAATTCTGGTTATTTGGGGCCCACAGAGACACTAAAGTGGCACAGGGAAATAATGATAGAACACTTGTTCAGATGCTCTTTAATCCTTCCTATAGAAATAATAAAAGTATTCAGACATCCTTGGTTAAAAATAAAGTAACCCTGTTTGTTTATGTTGGTATTAATCTATTTAAGCTGTTGTTAATTTATGTTTAAGTTTAATTTGTCATTGGTATGTTTGCATTATCATTGTAAAAATTTGTGGGAAAAGTGCCTGCCCCTTTAAGAGAAATCAAACAGATCTGCAGTCTCCCGAGAATTGGACGGCTAATGCTAACTTGTGTTTTGGAAATAAATACAACGTTCGAAATCCACCGTGTGACTCATTTATTTGTGAAGCCCCACACCAAAGAGAGAGACTAGAGTCAGAAGAGAGCTGAGCTGAAAGAGAGTGCGACAGTGCGCGCGTGTGTGTCTGTGAATGCGCGGAGCAGCGGCCAGCGGAGTCAGTGCTCCTTTGCACGGCTTGTGTAGTTGTTGTAAAGATGTATTTAGTTTGCGTCATAAATGTTCATTTAATTACCGTGCTTGTGTCTCTGCTGTTTGTTTTTGTGAAAAAGGCTGAAATATCTGCACACTGTTCTGAGTAAAATATTTTCTATTTCGGTAGACCGCGATATATAATAAGTATGTATATTATAAGTATAATGTATAAGTCGAGCCCACCACTTTGAGCACAAATTTTTAAGGAAAAAACCTCAGCTTATAGTCGAGTAAATACGGTATCTGATGAGCTGACGAAAATGTGACAAGAGCCCTGCACGCACAGGCTTTTCCGGCATGTTGTTCCACTTGTGCCGCTAATGTCATAGCTCCCACATCTGGTTGTGGTGCCATCCAAGACTCAAGTCTCCCTGGAGACGGACGACTTCATCTTCGGCTGAGCTCAGATTGGTAGTTTCCAAGAGAAACTAGACGCCAACCTGAATCCTTCCATGCTGTATGGCAGGGGTGGCCAACCAGTCAGACACTAAGAGCCACTTTTCTTCTGTGTTAGAGCCACAAAGAGCCACATCATACACACAGGCACACATAAATATCATCCAATTCCTTAATCTTGTATGCACACACAGACCTCTGCTCAGCCAGATTTAATGACAATAACCACAACAACATGATAATATTAGTTCTTTTTTAACAGTTAACATTGTGTTATATTGGCAGGGGTAGACAATAAGGGAAAATTTCCACTGGCCCTCTGGGCCAGTAACTTTTGAAGTTCACTGGCCCGACTATCAAAACCACTGGCCCAGGTTGGCGCGTTGTGTATTGATCCCAATAATCACAAAAGAAATGAATAACTGTTTGCTTGAACAACATGAAAATCATTTGTTTAATGTAGGTTTAGTGCAAAGTGCAGAAAAACTGAACAAAAACAGAACAAGTGCAATTCTCTTACTTTTCTTTTCATATTTTCTTTTGCTTTCCCTCAATTCCTCTTATGATTTTTTTCTTCTTTTCTGAAACATGTCACCTAGCTCAGTGGCGCCCATTAGAAAACATTTCTGTGTCTTGGGCCCAATATCGCACTTTTTTGTTTTGTTTTTTACTTCATACGGTCAGTTAGATGCTTCTATCATGTCTTTCATGTCATTAAAAATGTGTTACAATTTGTAACAATTGTACAGTTTTTACTGGAAATCAAACCCATGATCATGAGACCCCAGCTCTACTGACTGAGCTGCTGCTGCACAAATTATTCTGCAACCAATCTTAAAAAGTTTGCACTTTTTAAGGGCGGTTTTGTCAAATAGTTCTCCTGCAGTGTCTGGTTTGCTCTGTTCAGAATGAATCAGTATCAGCTGAAAAACATCAGTAATAAAAGAACATTTATTGTTCAAGTGCAAATTATGTAACATGTTACATATAAATAAAGCAGCATCACAGCAGTGACTAATCAAAGTGTCATAGTAAATATAAGTGGTGTTTTTAAATAACTGGAAATACAAATATATATTTCAATTTATCATTTAATTTAAACTAACTCCCAAAATGTCTGGATATTTTTCAAAATTATTATTTCAAAATTAAATAATTTCAAACACGTGTTTAGACGTTTGAAATCTTGGACAAAAGGATCACTGCCTGTGATGAGGCTGGGTCTGAATGTGATGGACATCACGCGTCAGATACTCTGTTCTTTATGTAATATTCATGATAGTAGTTTGGCCATTGTATTATGGTTTAATAATAAAGTGTGTCGTTATTGCACAGTCGTGAAAAGCGTAAAGAAAGCCGCGTTAGCGTTTCGTGATTTAACAAACTTATATTTTAACAAATTATCGCTAAGCGGTTGCCGCCTTTTTTCACCTGCGCTGCTTTATTTAATCTCGTTTTTTATTCTTGATGCCAAGATTCAACGAGATTATTCGCGAGGAACTAGCTACTTCTGTATACTATATAAGCCGCTGCGGCGCGCGTGCGTGCACGCACATCCGCAGGACTCGGCACTTCCCCAAGAGTGAGCACTGAGCACGGTGTTTGGAGGCGGAGCACCAAAAACTCGCTGCACATTAGTCTAAGACTGTCGGGATCACATAACGCTTTATACAATTTGCTAGATACAATATACAAATACAAATGATGAGAAATTTGATTATTTTTATCGAGTCATTTTTACTGGCCCCACCGGTTGGTTTTAAAAGTGCATCCGGGCCACCGGGCCATTTATATTGTCGACCCCAGTTTGGACTCATGTCATGTGAAAGCTCCTGAAGAGCCGCATGAAACTAGTTAAAGAACCGCATGAGGCTCAAGAGCCACGGGTTGGCAACCCCTGCTGTATGGGGTGTACGGGGCTTCAACCTATGCCTCCCACTGCCTCATTGGTGGGACAGCAGGATAAGATTCTTTAGAGACTCAACAGCACTCTTCAATCCTTGGTTGGTTTGTAGTTTGCATATGTTTGACATTTTTTTTTTTTTTTTTTAAGAGAGGCACCAGGTTGGGACACTGGTAGTGCTATTTGTAGTTTATGCTACTATTTCCCTGTTCTAGTGAACAAGCCCGGAGTAATGCCTGGCATGCGTTCTACACAAGCAGTCCTCACTGAAATGGCGACTTCAGTGTTTTCCCCTTAGGGAGAGATACTCTCTCTTTCCCGGCCTATACTCTAATTACTATATTACTATTAAATACTATAATTTGCACAGACACGGTATTTGATACAATAGTCGGCTGCATCGTGGCGGTCTAACACTCGGTACGCGCTACTTTGTTCTATACGCACTAGACGCGCTACTTTGTTCTTTGTTCATAGTGACAAGATCCATTCTTGCCCCTGACAAGAAAAGTGGTCCTCCCTTCCGGGCCTAGCTCAGTCTTGTGCCATAGAATATCTGCGCTTCTGCTCCTCGGTCAAGTAGTAGTGCCATGGCTGGTTGGTCCGGATGCAGTCTTTGATGCGGAACTTAGAATGTGTATCCAATACTGTCAGTCCGACACTTCCAATTGAATCCTACCAACTTCAATAAGCAAAGCTTGCGTGCATTGATGCGTACATTCTTTTTTTTTTCCATGTTTACGGTTCGAGAGTCAGATCCATGCACCAATTGGTCTCCAAATCTATGCAGCCACTGAAATTGTTCATTGGCTTGTTGTAAGAGTGTGAGTCTGGTAACTCCATGTCCCATACTGTCAATCCGACAGAACTTCTAATTTCTCTTCAATCGGGGAACCGAGGTTACACATGTACCTAAGGCGTTTTGTACTAAAGATTCTGGTTAAGTTTTTTTGAGCTATACATTTTTGTCAAAATCATAGCTGTCAACAGATCAAATATTGCATACTTTTTCTTCAATCTACAGAATCCAAAGAACATAAGAAGGATCGACTGTCAAGCTCCAAGGGATGGCAATATCCCTGGAAGAATCATGCCTCAGGTAAATTCAGTCTTTCAAACCATTTCTTCAGTCGTTTTTGTTTCTGAGATATTTTTATGTTTTGTTTAGTAAAATGACAAAATCTTATATCTTATATGCAATCTTATTATGTCTTATACTATAAATATATTATACTCTCTTAATACTGTAGTGTACTAAAGTCATACATAATTTGCCAATAATTTACTAAGGTACATAAATAATTTACATTAATAATATATTATGTCAAACAAGTTTGATGGTCACCTCAATAATTCTTCCTGTTAGTGTTGCATTCTGGGGAATATTACATGTTTGAGTCTGACAGTGGAGAAGATGATGAGTCTTTTCAGGAAGAAAATAAACCTCGCAAACAGACAGCTTTTCAGGTGAAAACTTTTCAATTCAAGATTCAAATAAATGATGGATAATATAACCAAACTGCTTAGGATATTACTTTTTTCAACTTACTATTGTGTTTTAAGGGTGGTACTGGGTCAAAAACGGTGGCCAGTGCCACCAAAGGTTAAATCCAAGTCTGTTGCTTGCAGCTCGCCTACCATGCCTGGGTAACTAGTGTGAAAGAAGCCCTAAAACATCGTCAACAAAGGCAAAAAGAGCAAAAACAAGAACAAAAACAACAGCAGGCTTCAGGTTAGACTCAGCTTCTGGTATACACACAAACAGAAAAGTAAGCAAATCAATTACATTCACATACTGTTTCAAGGTAATTCTGATGACGACGGAGAGGTTTTCAACGCTGGAAATTTCCTGGATGAGGACGTGATGTATATTGATAAAAAAGATTTAGGCAAGTATCCAAAAATTCAATTTAAACTACAATCTCCAATGAGGTTTCATTACAGTATGTAATACTAATTATGGTACTTAAATATATGGTACAGAAACAACAAGATTTTGCATGATGATAACTAATCATTTATCATCTCTGTAGTTTCCTCAGCCACAAGCAGTGACTTTGTGCAGAGAATTTTGGATATTCTGAAGTTTCTGTGGGTTTTGTTCCTGGCTATGATGGATGGCTTCACCATGTGGCTTAACTTGCTCACTAAGCAGTATGTCGACACCTCCATGGTCCTTTGTGAAGAGCGGTACCTTTATATTCATGACAACCAGGTGAGCCATTTTTGCAGTTACACGGTGCCTGATGTAGTTCACATGATGTGTGTACCTTCCACAGACAAACTCCAGAGAGCCTTTAGAAGACCAGCTCTCACAGGACAGTGAGAATCTCACACTGGAGACCTGTCTTGATGAAACTGATGTAAACAATGTTCACTTTAACAGCAACATACAGTAAGTTTATATGTCCTACTGCCTTGCAGGCTGGTGTTTTTGTTTTACTTGTTGTGAGACGGCTTTATGTTTACAACACTAAAATACATTAGGCATTTTGCGATCGCTCAAATACAGCCAAACTTCCCGTTTTGGGTGAGTTGTGGGAGAGGGTTAGGGTTAGGGTTAGTGAACGGTTGCAGGTTCGAATCCCCTTATACCTGGTTCTGCAACTAACTGTCCTTGGGCAAGACAACGAACCCCACATGGCTCCCGGGTGCAGCTTAGGCTGCCTACTGCTCTGGGTTTGTGTGTGTGTTCACTTCACTGTGTGTATGTGCATTTTTACTTGGATGGGTTAAATGCAGAGCACCAATTCAGTATGGTCTCAGAGCGGTTCAGTGCGTAAACACACCATTCAATCTCAAACTCGTGGTTCGTTTCACCGTGCGCATTTGAAGGTTTCCGTATCTGCTGCTCTGTTACAATCGCCGTAATTATTACATTATGGGGAAGGGTTCTCAACTCATAAAGTGTGCGCTTTGAGACGGTTAAACTGTGAAAAGCGCCTTACAAATACTCATTATTATTATTATTATTATTATAAAACTGTTGTAAGAAAACATATGACTTATTCTTAGTAAATTCTTAATAAAAGTTTTTTTTACCTCAATAAATCACTAAAGTGGTCATTACAGAACCAATGCCTTATATAATGCCAAAGCGGTGTAATGACACACTTCACTATTAGACTAACTATGGTTTCAGATATATATGTTGCTTCATTTGATCATCCGATTAAAATTGCTTCACAAAATCATTTGATTAAAATTGATCGTTTTTTCTTAATAAGTCGATTACACTTTAACCAAATATGTATACTGTATCTGAATAAAGTTAATAAAATGCTTATATGTTATATTTATGTGCTTATAACAATTATTAACTCCGGTAGGACATATTTATGTGCGGGACCGCTAAGAAGGCAGAACATTTGGGGGAGTAAACTTGCAAAGAACACTTTTGACATAAATGATAATGCAATTCTGTTGAGAAAGTGTCTAAAAAATCTCAACTTTTCCCGCAACTTTTTGAAAAAGCTCTCGCAACATTTGGCATCTTAGGCCGCAACAATCACACAAAAATCTCGCAAAATCCTGTAGGGACTGATTAGGGCTCTTCAACAGTTTCACAGCAAAGTATTATGCTTCATACAGTAGGATTCATTTTGTGGGGGATATGTTTTCCACTAGAATTATTTATCTGAGATTTGAGAAACTTGTAATATTGTTAAAATATTACAACCATAATGATGCTCTTTTCAAATACAACATTCCTTATGAACTGTATGAACAATTAGTTTCAATTTGTTTGTGTGTTTTTTTTAATACTGCATTTGCGCGACTATAAGCACCCGCCTATTTTTCAGGCGCAGAAAGAAATAAAAATATTTTCATTTTAAAATTGTAAAATTTTAAATGTTATATTTCTGGTTAAATTATGATATTTTTAAAAATATATATTATACTATCTTAATGCTGTAGTGCACTAAAGTCATACATAATTTACCAATAATTTTCTAAGGTACATAAATAATTTACATTCATAATATGTTGTGTCAAACAAGTTTGATGGTCACCTCAATGATTCTTCCTGCTAGTGTTGCATTCTGGGGAATATTACATGTTTGAGTCTGACAGTGGAGAAGATGATGAGTCTTTTCAGGAAGAAAATACATTTCTCAATTCAAGATTCAAATAAATGATGGATAATATAGGCAAACTGCTTAGGATATAACTTTTTTTCAACTTACTATTATGCTTTAAGGGTGGTTTAACATGTTGAGGCCTTAAGCTCCCATGAACCTCCAGTGCCAACAGACCGAAGCTAAGCTTGGTTTTTGTCAGACGTAAATATCAAAACAGTTAATATGCACTATAATTATTACACATGTTGTGATTTAAGTAGTATTTTTGCACAACATTGCTAAATTATTGTGGTGGCAGACTACTTCAGAATAATAGTACACATTTTTATTCACATCGAAAGACGTACGTAAGTGCAGTGCTCCTAAGAAAGGCGGCATACAAATAAAATGCATTATTATGAATAATGAAAAAAATGATAAAATGTCCCGTTTGTTTTAAAAACTCTTGTAATTCTGTGCCACTAGAATTTAACATGAGACCCTGTATACGTGCACACTAAATAACGAGTGCAGGCTGCAAGAGCGCAATCGTTGTCTTTCTGATGCAGTGTCGTGGTGTCGTGTAGGTCCAGACAAATCACTACAAACGTTTAAATACTTCGACGATCAAGGTATTCTGATTATGAAGGTGTTTCAGCGCTCGCTAAACTCCTCCCCCTCTTCAAGTCAATCACATTCTCACCATGAATGCAGCTGTCAATCACATTCTCACCATCCAATCAGAGAAGGGCCACCCTTACATGAAGCTTGGGTCGAAAATCCAAACCAAAAAAAAAGCGAACAAAGAACATCGTTCTTTGCGGGAAAAAAAAAGTTTTCAAAGCGGAAAAAAAGTTTCAAACGAAATCGTGAAGATGGCGAGCGAAAAATAAAAAAACAAACTTAATTGTGAAGCATTTTTGTTTTTTTCTTTGAAATTTATGTTTGATATTTTTGACACTAATCTGATTACATACGATTGTAAGCAAACATTCTACATAAAGGGGTGCTTATATTAAAGTATATAAATTTTAAAACATTTTATTGCACTGAAAATTATACACATGGATGCTGCAATGTCGTCTACTCACTGCTCTGCTGTGTGTATTGTGTGTGCATATGAAGATGTGTTTATACACCTCACTAAAAATAAATTTAGGTAAAAAAAATAACAAGTTACAAATAAATATTGCGATTAAACATTTAGCGCTAACACACTAATTTTGACAGCACTAATAAAAACAAACAAAAAAAATCTTTAAAAGAAGCTACTAAATTAGGCTTTTAGCAGTCATTTTCTAAACAAATTGAATTGGATTGTTATAACTAATTAGCATGTTATATTTTATCAACAGTGTTGTTGAACTGGATATGTTTGACGGCTTGGTGAAGACCCGTGATTTCAGCAGCACGACACTGTCTTCCGAACTCACACTTGAACTCGACTCAGAAGCCTGTTACAGTCATCGTCCTCGCCGCTCCAGAACTGCAAGTGAACTTCTCTCAGACAGGTGCCTTTACAATTTTGCAAGTTTTTTTTTTAATCTAAAGACTAAACCAAAGCAAGTTGTTCAAATGCGAACTTCTGAAAATTATCCCTACACTATTTATTTATTATTTATTTATTTATACATTGCGTTTTTATAGCGCCTTTCTAACACCCAAGGTCGCTGAACAGGGCTGGGTCAAACATACAAATAACAGAACAACAAATAGTAAAATTATGATGGCTATGCAATTTGAAACAGATGAGTTTTTAGCTTGTTCCTGAAGGTGGGCAGTGATGTTATTGTCCGGAGATCCGGTGGGAGGTTGTTCCAGAGTTGAGGGGCTGAGAAATTGAAGGCTCTGTGTCCAAAAGTGGAGAGGCGGGCGGAGGGAACGGACAGGAGACCAGCTGAAGAGGAGCGGAAGGTACGCGTTGGAGTGTATGGCTCCAAGAGGCTGGAGAGATAACGAGGTGCCAAGTTATGGAGAACTTTGAACGTGATGATGAGAATTTTGTAAATAATGAGTGAAGTAATTGGGACCCAGTGGAGTTTCTTGAATATCGGGGTGATGTGATGACCATATGGGGTGCGGGTAATGGTGCGGGCAGCAGAGTTTTGAACCAGTTGGAGTTTACGGATTACTTTTTGGAGTAGGCCATAGAGCAGTGCGTTGCAGTAATCTTGGTGGGAGGAAACGAGGGCATGGACAAGTGTTGCGCAGGTGTTATGTGACAGTGAGGGACGGATGCGACTTATGTTGCGTAAATGAAAATATGAGCTTTTGCAGATGGATGAGATTTGGGCTGTGAAGGAGAGTGAATTGTCCAAGATGACTCCCAAACTCTTGACCTGGGATGCGGGGACACTAGTATAGTATCATGACCTACAATAACTATTTGGTGCAAATAGTAATGAACATATTAACGATTAATAAAATGATTTATAATTAGGGATGCACTAATACCACTTTTTTGGAAAACGAGTATTGAGTACTTGGATTTCAGTACTCACCGATAACGATACAGAGTACTTAATAAAAACATAATTTAAGTTTACAGGTAACAGCTTTAGTTAAGTGTCCAGTTTGGAGCTAAGAACATGTTTAAAACAAAAAGCTTGTTTGAGAGTTAAAGTCAAAGTTGAGAGTTGAGAGTTGAGAGTCAGTTAAAAGACTTGAAATTCCCATCCCTAATCTGCATTGCTGTTTACTGGTTTCTTTTTTTTTTTGTACTGATTTTCCACACCCCCACCCCCACAGTGCCTGTGCAAATTAAATTACTACTTTGTAACAAGATACTTTGTGTGTATACGTATGTGTATACGTCAAGTGCGGTGATCTATTTGCGTGCAGTTACTTTGTTTATTTTAGATTTTATTTTAGATGTTTATTTTTATTATTATGCAGTTCATCATAGTAGAACCTTTAACATTTACGGTACATCAAGCCAACAAGGTAAATACCCAATATTGGTATTGGTGCATGAAAAGATAATTACATTTTTTTTTGTATAATAACCAGGGGACAACTAAGCGAGCCATTTTCGCAGCTACAAGGTTCCTAATATAATTCTAATGGTGTGTGTACAGACACCACAGACAAGCCCTAGATATCCCTTAGAGTCACAGGACAGAATCTCTCACATGTTTTTGTTTAATGTGTACACTATTATATAGTGGTACCCCGACGTACGAATGTCTTTTCTAACAAATAACCCGAGTAACAAAATGTGTCGTCGTGAAAATGTAGTCCCGAGTTGCGAAAAAAATTTGCTATACAAAACAAATGCGTCCTTTTCTTACTGCGAGCATGCATGAATGAGAGAGTCCAGAAGTAAAAAAAAAAAAAAAAAACGGTTGTTTATTCTTCACACATGTCGTAATCGTGCCCCGAATCGGGCCAAGGGGAAGTGGTAGGAGCCACACAGATGCCAATATTCCGAAGACGAAAGTTTATTATGTAAAAAAGGCAAGGACTTACAAAAATAAAACAAAAAGAAATCTCCTCCAAGCAGGAGTAACGGTCACCAGACAGTCAAAGTGCTTCTCGTTCAAACCTTAAATTGTTCTCCTTCACGCAAGAGACAGGTCAACACGCACAGTAGATGTCCTTGGTACTACCGTCAGAACTCATGCAAACAAGCTCTACAAACCTCATCCAACCTTTTCCAACCTTTTCAACCTTTTCAACCTCATGCACAGTCAAAATGGCCTGGCTTTTAAATGCCAGTTTTCCCGCCTAAACAAATTAGGAAAAACCATGTGCTACAGAGGGGGAAAAGGAAATAACTAAACCTTACAAAATCAATCTTAAACAGTAGCACAAGACAAAAACCCAAATCTAAATAAATCATGAATAAATTAGAATTTAACCAAATCAAGTGACAATACATACATGCAATCAAACAAGACAGAAAAACAACCATCACCCACTACTCAAAATGGGCTCATCCCTAAACCTATAAAATGGCGGACAGAAAGGCCACGCCTCTCTTTGCCCAAACACAAAAGTGGTAAGTCTGCGGTGTCTTACATTTTCTAATAAAAGCCTTTAAACAAATGTATGAATTTTCTTTTCTGCAATTTGAAAACCTTTAGTGATCTGACAAATAAAATGTTGACTGTATTTTCTGACTGTAAAATGTTGACTGAACAAAACAATAGTGAGTAGACCAGTAAAACATTAACCTGTTGCTGTGATGACTCTCGTCATCACAACGCACATCAAATAAACAAAAAAACAAAATCCCCGGATATTTTCATATTTTCAATCTCGCGCTCCCACCCACCCACTCGCGCTCCCACCCACCCACAATCTCACACTCCCACCCACCACACACACAAAAAAAAAACAATTCACCTCAGACTACCAAATAATTTCACTACTAATACATATTAATGAATTAATGCTTTTTCTAATTTGAACAACTTGCAGTGAAAAAAAACACCTACATTACTTGAAATGTGTCGTCTTTAACAACATTAACACGAGAGCGAGGCTTTGTCATATTTTCTGCATTTAACTTTTGAATGGTCTGTCTGACTTTATGGCTTTTTCTCTTCTCTTTTTCAAACAAATCCATAATAATGATGTGTCTTTCGTGAATGATTTGTTTAAAATAAACACATTTTTCATATGGCTCCAGATGAACGAGTCTCCTCAGTGAACAATTTGTTTATCACGAGCCGAGCCACGCAGACTCTTTTTAGCGAGAAGAATCATTCGCGACTTGTTCAAACAGACAGTGCCGTTCTGTTAAACATGAATGAATTAATGAATTGTTCACTTTACTGTTTGAGAGTTAAAGAGAGTCAGTTAAAAGATTTGAAATTCCCATCCCTAATCTGCATTGTTTACTGGTTTCTTTTTTTGTTGTTGTTCTGATTTTCCGCACCCCCACAGCAGTGCCTGTGCAAATTAAATTACTACTTTGTAACAAGTTTTTATCACATTTAACAGCAGTTTATTATTTCTAAAAAAAATGCTTGTCCGAGTTCACTAAGTCATGGCATGGATTAGACGAATTACATGTAAAATGCAGCTCAGCTAACGAAATTCCCGTCTTACAAACGACCGTCGGCACGGATTATTTTGTAAATTGGGGTACCACTGTAGTATCTTATCGTACCATAACCAGACCCTTGCTCTTACACCGGAAGCGTCCTAACGAAGCGACACATTATTGACAAAGCACATAACACATGTTTTAATATTTACTGAATATAGTTATGACCAATGTTAATGTGACTCTGCCTAACCTCGTAAAAGTATTACGTATTGTAATTGTATTGTTGAGCTTGAAAAAAACGCATAGAACAAAAAAAATTTTTTTTAATCATATTTCATTATCATTGTATGTACTGGAATGGTTTATGAATTGAAATTCGTTTTTTTTTTTTCTTTTTTATTGCTGAATACCATCAAAGTTGGTACAAAAACACTCAAAACAGAATTCAACATTGTGGTATGCCAAGACCTAAGATTCTAAGGATCAAAGCTTTCCAGTACAACAATGCAGCTTCCAGTTACCAATTGGAAACTACAGCCATGCTAGTTGTGTACAATTTTTTTTTATCAAACAGTTTATTATTAGGCTACATTGGTTAAATGAGTCTAATGGTTATACAGGGAAAAATGAGAATGAAGTTTTTCTTTATTTTATGCTCACTAATAATTTAAATATATTGTTTGTTTGTTTGTTTGTGCGGGTGTGACAACTGTCTCAAAGCGCATCAAACTAAAAAAAACAATTTTTTATCATACAGTATTTCATTATTATTGTATGTACTGGAATGGTTTATGAATTGAGACTTGTTTTTTTCTTTTTTATTGCTGAATACCATAAAGGTTGGTACAAAAACACTCAAAACAGAATTCAACATTGTGGTATGCAAAGACCTAAGATTCTAAGGATCTAAGCTTTCCAGTACAACAATGCAGCTTCCAGTTACCAATTGGAAACTACAGCCATGCTAATTATGTGTAAAAATTTTTTAATCAAACAGTTTATTATTAAGCTACATTGGTTAAATGATTGTAATGGTTATACGGGGAAAAATGAGAATTAAGTTTTTCTTTAATTTATGCTCACTGCTAAATTAAATATATTGTTTGTTTGTGTGTGCGTGTGTGTGCGCGTGCGTTCTTGCGCGCGCGCGCGTGTGTGTGTGTGTGTGTAGAGTGTTTCAAGAAGAACTAATTTTATTGCATCTTTGATTTTTTTTTTTTCAGGCCATACAGTATTGAAGAGTTGATACAGAGTCGTGACTTCTACTCCTCTCAGAACCGGCTACTAAAGCTGCTCTTTGCCCTTTATAATGTTATAGCAGCACACTCTGAGCTCGTCTGTTACTTTATTATTGTGCTTAATAACCTGGTGACAGCATCCGTCATCTCACTGGTGCTTCCAGTTTTGACCTTTCTCTGGGCCATGCTGTCTGTGCCTCGACCCACCAAAAGATTCTGGATGACAGCCATTATCTATACAGAGGTTAAGAATGGATTTATTTATTTATTTATTTATTTATTTTCTATTTTTTTTTTTTAAAGGTTTAATTGATTGTTGATAATTTAACAGAAATAAATTTTTATTTATTTTCCTATAGGTCATGGTGATGGTAAAATACTTGTTTCAGTTTGGCTTTTTTCCATGGAATAATGAATATGAGCTGAAGTTAAATGAAGACAAGCCCTTTTTCCCTCCTCGTATCCTCGGACTGGAAAAGACAGATAATTATATCCGCTATGATTTGCTTCAGCTGCTGGCTCTTTTTTTCCACCGGTCATTGCTTCAGGTACAACATTTCTCACACACCTTGGTCAAACCTGATCAAGACTTTTTGGCTTTTTGTCTTTTAGCGTTATGGTCTCTGGAACCACGAGGAATCTTTGGAAGAGAAGAACAAGAGCAAAAATGATGAGAAAGCCTTTTCGCTCTTGGAAGGAAAAAAGGAGAACAGCAAAACACAGCCAGAGCACAACATAGAAGTGTTGTCACCCACAGTGTCCACAGACTCCCCAACAGACATTGAAATGCAGTCACATCCAGATCCAAACACAGATACAGCAGAACCTCTTGAGCCAGTGGAGGACAAACAGAAGAAAAGTAATTTCCTTCGCTTTCGCAAGACTAAACAGTTAGAAGGTTTGTAGAAATATTTATGTCAAGAGATTTAAGCATACAATTGTCATGTTATATCACTGGCAATGTTTAAAATTTCCTCTCACAGATAATGCAATTAAAAAATCTAAGAGGAAGAAAAAGAAGTCAGACACAAAGCAGAAAGAAGACACAAGCAAAAATATAATGAATGTCATTGGGGTCAAACTAAAAAACCTGATGCTGTCCATGTAAGTAAAGGAGCTGGAAATGTTTTATTTTTTTTTTTCTGTGAATAAGATTTTTATTATAAGCAACTATTCCAACAAGTGTGTAAACTAATGCTGTCAAACGATTTTATTTAAAACTAATTTATTTTTTATTTAAAAAAATAATCACACCCCAACCAAATCAATCGCGAATAATCACAAATAAAAAACTGAAGCTTGTAATATTTGAGATTGAAGTGTAAAATATAAATCAATGTGAACTCAACACTAAATAAACACTTTTATTTACTTTATTTATTTTTAGTATTAAATTTGTTTTAATTCTGTAATATTTAGTAGACTTTTTGTTCAATTTGCAATATATTTTCTTTGTTTCTTAACAACATAGTTGCAAAAAAAGAACTTCAAAATCAACTGTTGGTTTGAAAGACAGTTGGTTAAATTAAAATACAGGCATGTCAATTAAACTTCAAAACAATCAATGGCAATTAAAAAAAATATTTATGTTCAAAAGGATTCCAAAAAAAGTCCACAATAAAGGCATGTCAAATATGATTGGATTTGTCGAAAAACAATTTAACTTAGTCCTACATTACATTAAGACAGTTGCTGAGAGAGCAGTCTGTTGCTTTCTGTCCGCAAGCTTTCCTTTAATTCTCGATCTTCGGCTGGACTGTGATTAACACGTTCAAATATACTGTTGTGAATGGAAAACGCATTCGTTTGTTGCAAACTGTTTGCAATGTAGGCACTAAATTAAAATAAATGTATTCTCGCGGTACGAGTGCTGTTGGCATCTCCTTGGCCCCTCATTCATTTTTTATGCAAAATCCATAAAATGATTGGCACATGCAATTGGCACGACTCCATTTTATCTTTTTTATTATGAAGTGCACCATGATTCGTTCTATCTACGAATCCATCTGGCAAAATTTTAAAATGAAAATACCACCAACTTTGTCTAAAATACCACCAACATGAAAACATTCCCAACCGTGACAAGAAGAAAACACTGCATCATGTTTACCGCAATATGCCTGGCACATATAAAGCCAAGCCAGAAAACAGAAACTGTCAGAAACAATCAGAAACAATCAAACCCAGTCACCAAACAGATCAACCGCTGGACACCAGAGACTGAGACCACACTGCAGGACTACTTTGCTCTCACCAACTGGGATGTGTTCAGAGATGCGGCCACCAAGGAGGATTTTTCTATTAACATACAGAAGTATTCTGAGCATGTGTCTGGCTACATCAGCACATGTGTGGATAACATCATACACAGCACACTAATCAGAAGTTTACCCAACCAGAAGCCCTGGATCACCAGCCGTGTACCCAACATGCTCGATCCATTGCCTTCAAATCCGGTAATGAACCAAAGAACAAGTCTGCCAAGTTCAATCTGAGGAGAGCCATATCGGCAGAGCCGTACAGGCAGAAGCTGGACTGCTTCTATTGTACTGACTCCAGACGATGTGGCAAGGTCTGCAACACTTACATCAACACCACTATTAGCTCCTCAGACAGCCTGCCGGACCAGCTCAACTTGTTCTTTGCCCGCTTATAAGTGCCTACCACACACACAGAAGTGAGAACTGCTCCCCCCACAGACCGCACTCACATGAACTTCTGCAGAAGTGAAAAAAAAAGCCCTGAGGAGAGTCAACAACCACAAGGCAGCTGGACCCAACAACATCCCTGGACAAGCTCTCAGAGATTGAGCAACAGAGCTGACCGATGTCCTCAACTCACACTCTAACCTCTCCTTGAGCCAGAGCATCATGCCAACACGCTATAAGACAACAACAATCGTCCCACTGGCGTAGAAGAGTCCTCCCAGCTGTCTGAACGACTACAAGCCCGTAGCACTCACATCATAATGAAGTTTTTCGAGAGGGGGATGCAGGTCCACCTTCAGATCAGCATGCCAGATACGCTGGATCCCCTGCACTACTTTTACGGTCGAAAGATTCCACCTCAGACACCATCATTGCTGCCTTACACGTCTATCTGTCTCACATGGAGCAGAAGAACTTGTACGTCAGAATACTCTTCATCGACTACCTTCAATACGATCATCCCACGCAACCTCACACACAAACTGGCTACTCTCGGTATTCCCGCTTCACTCTGTCACTGTCATTTTGGACTTCCTAACAGGTAGACCTCAGTCTGTACGGATGGGGAACAGGAAGTCCAGAGTCACCGCACTGAACACCAGGTGTGTCCTAAGCCCCATTCTTTACACACCATTCACTCACGACTGTGTCGCCTTACACAAGGACAACACCATCCTGACGTTTTTGAATGACACTGCAGTGTTCGGAAAAACCACAGGGGAAGATGAAGCAGCCTACAGGAGGGAGGTGGCCAGTCTAGTGATGTGGTGTGAAGACAATAACCTCACCCTCAACACAGCGAAGACGAAGGAGATGATAGTGGACACGAGGAAGGAGATGAGACCTCAACAGGCAATAGACCTCAACTGTACACCAGAGAGCGCGAGGTGGAGCGGGTGAGCTTTAAATACCTTGGGGTCCACATCAGTGAGGACCTCACCTGGATACTAAACACTACACAGCTGGTCAAGAAAGGTCAACCGCAGCTGTATTTTCTGAGGAGGCTGAAGTGATTTGGCATGTCGGCAAAGGTTCTCAGCAACTTCTACAGCTGCACCATCAAAAGTCCTGATTAGCTGCATCACAGTGTGGTTTGTCAGTACCACTGAAAAGGGCCGCAAGCGTCTGCAGAGAGTGGTGAAGACAGCTGAGAAGATCACTGGGGCTTCTCTGCAGACAATCCACCACCGCAGAGTCAGCGGAATGTCAGGTACCACCAGTATAAACATTGGCACCCCTCAGGGGTGTGTCCTCAGCCCCATACTTTACACCCTGTTTATGCATTACTGTGTCGCCACCCACGAAGACAACCTAATCCTAAAGTTTGCGGATGACACTGTGGTGATTGCGAAGATAACTGAGGGAAATTAAGCGGCTTACAGGAAAGAGGTGGCCAGTCTGGTGACATGGTGTGAGGCCAACAACCTCACCTTCAACACTCACAAAACGAAGGAGATAATAGTGGACAAGGAAGGGGAGGAGACCTCATCAACCACTGTTCATAAGGGAGCTGAAGGTGGAGAGGGTGAACTCCTTCAAATATCTCAGTGTCCACATAAGAAAGGATCTCACCTGGACTCTCAACACAACACAGTGAAGAAAGCACAACAGCGGCTGTATTTCCTGAGGAGGCTAAGGAGATTTGTCATGTCTCCAAGGATTTCAGCAACTTTTACAGCTGCACAATTGAGAGCATCTTAACCAGCTGCATCACCGTCTGGTACGGAAACACATCAGCACAGGACCGCAAAAGTCTGCAGAGAGTGTTGAAGACGACTGAGAAAATCACAAGGACTTCTCTGCCCTCTCTGCAGACAATCTTCCACAGCAGAGTACAGAGGAGTGCGGCCTCTATCTTAAAGTCCCACACGCACCCGCAGCACAAACGGTTTACTCTCCTTCCCTCTCGTCGGAAATATCGAAGTCTAGAGTGCAGGACCTCCAGGAACTCTTTTTTTTTTTTCCTGTCAGCAGTCAGACTATTGAACAGTGGTCAGTCCACAACCACTGATCTTCCATAACCACAACTGCTACATGCACCTTACATCCCATCATCACATATCAATCTACACATATAATAAATATCATTGCACTGTACTGTAGAATATTTTTATGCAAGTATATTTTTATTTTATTTTTTATTTCATTTATATATATATATATATATATATATATATATATATATATATATATATATATATAT
>MU204214.1:71946-87703 GCA_017309775.1 Paedocypris sp. Pulau Singkep
TTTTATTCAATTTGTCGTCTGGATTGTTGGTGTTAACTAAGTGGCTGCGGTTATGACAAGACAAAGACAAAGACCAGCGAGCAAGCACATACGCAACAGCGGCCAGGTAAAAAAACCTCTTTAACGAGGAAAAACCCTGGGGAGAACCCGGCTCACTGGTGCCAGTCTCCTCCGGCATTCTAACACTACAAAATCAATGCGTTGGTTGTTCTGCGTCATTTTTAATGATGATTCTGGAACAATGTTTCCCTCCTCAATGGGGAAAGAGGCGGCTCCACTTCTCCAAGCCCTCAAATCAAAACATTTGCCCACCTCTGGCCTAAGCTGATGCCAGGCAAATTTTTATTATTATTATTACAAATTATTATTATTATTATTATTATTATTATTATTATTATAAAAACTTAACATGTGACTGCTGATGGTGCAGCACAATGCCAGACCAGAGCTCTAACCTGGTCATCAGAGTCTGGAACATCAAGAATGGAGTCATTGTGTTCATATATTTTGAGAAGGAAACTGTGATTTTTACATTTTTACTGTGATAAATTACATTTAGTGCTAATACTTTATCATATATATATATATAAAACATTTGTCTGAATTTACAAAGGCTTTGAACAGATTAGCGCGGATTAGCACATGCAAAAATGCATCTTGACTTATGAAATGTTTGTCTTACAAAACCGCTCTCGGCACAGATTCATTTCGTAAGTTGAGGTACCACTATATTTCCATTATTTTGGAAATATGAGGACACATTTTTTATTTTCAAAAACATAATAGATTATTTTCACTGTATACATTGTATAACTCTAATACTGGAGAATACATCCCTGTCATAAACTGACATGCTGAGCATCAGTGACAGAAATTTATTTACAAAGAAACAAGAATTTACAAAAAGGAAAATAAAAAATCTTCTCAAAGCAGGAGTAACGGTTAACTAGACCGTCAAAGTGCTTTTTGTTCAGACCCAAATATTTCTCCTAAATGCAAGAGAAAGGCCAACTTGCACTATACGCATCCTTAGTTCATCCGTCAAACTCAAATTAACCAACATAACCAACCTCCCCTCTCAATCAAAGTGGAATGGCTTTTAAAGGCCTGTTTTCCCGCCTAGACTCCAGTGGCCAACCCACTTTGATCCGGAGATGGAACATGAAATAACACATCTTTACAAAATTATCCTCAACACAAGGCAAATAACCAGAATCTAAATAAATTAGAATTGGCCAAATCACGAGACAATACATACATCTGCAATAAAACAAGACAGAAAAACCACCATCACCCACTGCCCAAAATTGACTCAGCCCTAGCCTTTAAAATGGCCAAACACAAACATGGAAGTGGTGAGTATGCAGGATTTAACTGATTGATTAAAATGACTAAACCAAATGGATGTATTTTCTTTGACCTAAAACATAGTGACCAGAAAAATTAAATGCTGACTGTAACAAAAATTGGTGAACACACAACATTAAGTCTCTGTGATGGCCCTTGCATCACAATCCCAAAGATATCAGACTAGTATCAGAAACCTTTCCTTGAAGCAACAAGGTTTACCTTAACGTTCAACATATTCAAAATTGATGAAATTGTTCTTGCATTGTGAACTTAAACCAACTGCCTCTGTTGTGACTGCAATTGCCAGTGTTCCTGAAGAGCTCGAGTTTTAATTATCCATGTTTCATGTTTTTCTGCTGTAGGATTATGGGGCTGTACGTGTCAGTCGTGCTGGTTATTGGAAAGTTTGTTCGGGGGTTTTTTAGTGAAATCTCACACTCCATCATGTTTGAGGAACTGCCAAGTGTGGACCGCATCCTTAAGCTTTGCATGGACATTTTTCTGGTGCGAGAAACTGGAGAACTAGAGCTGGAGGAAGAGCTATACTCCAAACTCATCTTCCTCTACCGCTCTCCAGAGACTATGATCAAGTGGACGAGAGAGAGGATGCGAGACTAAGTGTTGCCACACATGCATCTTAATACAGACGTGACTTTAATGTCAGCTGGATTCAGTAGAGCAGAAGAGCGGTGATCCTTCAGTGTCTCATTGACCTTCAGGACAGCAATGGTTTCAGGTCAAAGTCTTTTAGATTTGCTTTACAGATTGTAACATCAGGTCACCGACAGAATCCAGGTACATTGTCAGTGATTCTCCTCAATTGTAGCCATTTTATACCAACGTTACAAAGACCAGTGACACTTTGGTGCAAATAATATGTGCAGTGTTTTTGTTTTGAATTTGCACAAAATTATTTCATAACTCAAAGAAATCTGGACTATTTTTGTTCTGAGTTCTTGCTCTGTTACAGTAAATGTGTTTACAGATCATCTAAAGCTAACGGTATTTGGGTTTTTCACATGATTACCAATGAAAGACTTGAAAGAACCGTGCTTTTTTAGTCAAGGACTTATGCTTGAACCTCCTGCCACACAAGCAGGTGCGGATGGACAGAAACCTGTGTGTTATGTAATTCAGTCTTACATATGTTCTATTGTGTATATATAGATATACGTATTAATATGCCTCAATTTGATTTATAATTGCTGGAATAATTCATTCATCTGTATGATTAAGCGAGAAGCATGAACAAGTAGTTTCTATGAATGTGATCTTAAAAAAAAAAGTCAATTTACACCATGAAAAATGTAATGCTTCTCAACTGCACAAATAAATTGCTGTCTTAATTGATATTTGGGTTTTTAAATACCACAGTATCTACTGTTCTTCACACTGAGTTTTGTGAGTAAAGCTTTGTACAAAATCAAACTTTTGTGTTTAGGGTTAATAAAATCGGAAAAATTTTTATCAAGATCAAGGATCCACTGATTTTAAAATCTAAATCTTAATGAACTTAAACCACATCAACAGTGGTCTTGAGTCTGGTCCGGTACAGGTGCTCATTCGATGGGAGCTCAGTCCCGATGATTTCCTCTGCTGACCGGACCACAGTCGGTGTCTGTCCTGTTGGGTGGCTGAGCTAAACCACTCAATGATGGAGGTGCATAGGACAGACTGGGTGATGGCCGTGTAAACCGTTTATTTTTGGGGAGTTCAGATGAGAGGTTGGCTTTATTACTGTTTTTTTTTCTGATTGCCTAGGCACATTTTTTTGTAACTACTACTTCTCTTTCTGCTTTTTCCTTATCAGGGGTCACCACAGCGAATCATACCTTTCCACCTCGTTCTATCCTGAGTATCTTCTACTCTGACACCAGCCAACCTCATGTCCTCTCTTACAACATCCATATATCTCATCTTTGGTCGTCCTCTTCCCTGGCAGCTCCATCTCCAACATCCTTCTACCAATATATTCACTATCCCTCCTCTGCACATGTCCAAACCATCTGAGTCTGGCCTCTCTGACTTTGTTGCTAACACAAGTAACGTGAGCTGTTCCTATGATGTGCTCGTTCCTTATTCTGTCCAACCTCTTCACTCCTAAGGAGAACCTCGACATCTTCATCTCTGCTGCCTCCATCTCTGCCTCCAGTCTCTTTCTCACTGCCACTGTCTCTAAGCCATAGAGCAGAGCTGGTCTCACCACTGTCTTGTACACCTTTCCTTCGAGTCTAGCTGACACTCTTCTGTCACACAACACTCCTGACACTTTCCTCCACCTACCATCTTCACCTCTTTTCCAACTGAACTGTTGATCACAAGTACTTAAACTCCTGCACCTTCTTCACCTCCACCCTCTTTAACTTCACTCCTCCACCCTGCCCCCTCTCATTTATACACATGTATTCTGTCTTACTATGACTGACTTTCATGCCTCTTCTTTCCAGAGCAAACCTCCACCTCTCTAGCTCTTCCTCCACCTGCTCTCTACTCTCGCTGCAAATACAATGTCATCTGCAAACATCATTGTCCAGGGAGATTTCTGTCTGACCTCATCTGTCAACCTGCCCATCAGCATAGCAAACAAAAAGGGACTCAAAGCTGATCCTTGGTGTAGTCCCACCTCCACCCTGAACTCCTCTGTCTGGCCTACAGCACATCTCACCACTGTCTAACTCCTCTCGTACATGTCCTGGACTACTCTGACACTCCCGATAACCTCATACAGTACCACAGCTCCTCCCTCGGCACCATGCCTTTTCTAAATCCACAAAGACACAATGCAGCTCCTTCTGACCCTCTATGTACTTTTCCAGCAACATTCTCAAAGCAAAAATGGCATCAGTGGTGCTCTTGCGGGGCATAAAGCCATACTGCTGCTCACAAATCCCTACCTCCTTCCAAAGCCTGGCTTCCACTACTCTTTCCCACAGCTTCATTGTGTGGCTCATCAGCTTTATTCCCCTGTAGTTGTTGCAGTTCTGCGTATCACCCTTGTTCTTGAAAATCGGCACCAGAACGCTTTTCCTCCACTCCTCAGACATCTTCTCGCTCTCTAGAATCTTGTTAAACAAACTGGTTAAAAACTTTACCACTGACTCTCCTAGACACTTCCAAACCTCTACAGGTACATCATCAGGACCGACAGCCTTTCCGCTCTTCATCCTCTTCAGAGCCTTCCTCACCTTATCTCTACTAATGTCTGCTATTTCCTGCTCACCAACGTCCACATCCTCCTCCCTGTTTTCCCTGTCATTTTCCTCATTCATCAGCTCCTCAAAATACTCCTTCCATCTTCTCCGCACACTCTCCTGGGTTGTTAGTACATTTCCATTTCTGTCTTTTATAACTCTTATCTGCTGTACATCCTTCCCATCTCTATCTCTCTGTCTGGCTAGCCTGTACAAGTCCTTCTCTCCTACCTTTGTGTCTAACCTGTCATACAGCTTCACTCTGCGCCACACTTCCTTGTACTCCTGTCTACTTTCCTCAGTCCTTTCTAGATTCCACTTCTTTGTCAACCTCTTCCTCTGGATGCAGTCCTGTACTTCCTTATTCCACCACCACGTGTCCTTATCTTCTGTCCTCCTACCAGATGAAACACCCAGCACCTTCCTACCTGTTTCCCTGATAACCTCTGCTGTAGTTTCCCAATCATCAGGCATTTCTGATCTCCCAGAGCAATCTCAATTGAACCCAGTCGCAATCTCTGGCTCAGCTGTAGCGCAGCGTTGAGGTCATTCAGCCACGTCTCTGTTAAAAACAAAAAACAGGATGAAGAAAAGTCGCTGTTGTTGAGCAGCACGGTCAGTTTGTCGGTTTTGTTGCAGAGGGACCGCATATTGGAGAGAAATATCCCGCCATAGCAGTGCGAAAACCGCAGCGGGGTTAGACCACATATCTAGCACCAAAATCCTGGAATACTCTGCCTAGCACAATCCGAGAATCAGTTAGTCTAAGTTCAAGTTCTGAGCATTTGTAAATCTAAATTGAAAATGCATCTCTTAAATGAAACAATTATAACTGTAATAATAACATGTTTAATGACTAATATTAACGTTTAGAAAGGCTGCCTAATGTAGAAGCCCGGAATGGAATCACACCTGCACCAAAGTATTACAACTGTTATTACTGTCTTAAAACCTTTTCACGTTGCTAACAGCTTTTTTTCTTGCTCGATGCCACCTGGATGAAGCTGATGTTGCTCGGTGGAGTGCCGACTCCACCTGGATGGCAATGAGGTCGCTCCGAGGAGTTTTCGGATAAGTTCTTTCCGCCTTCGGCCCTTAGCTTCCTAGCTCGTCCAACGAGTTCTCCGTCTCTGTGATGTCACTTTCCTGGTTCTTTCAGAAGATCTGATGCCACTGTGTTGTCATGAGATGGATGTAGCCGCCTCACTTTCCGCTCCGCAGGAGGAATGACACTGTCCGGAACCATCTTCACCAATGACTTTGTATTGTTAGCATGCAAGAGGAGATTTGGGTTCTCCCTAGGTTTATTTCCTCTCAACCCGCCAGAGAGGTTTTCTTTTCCTTGTCGCGATTGTAGCTTGCTCTTCTAGCCCATAGTCAGAAAAGTGCTATATAATTAAACTTGAACGTGAAGTTGTGACGTGATCATCAGCTGAAGGATTCGAAAAATTGTACAAAAGAACATTAAAATGAAGAGTTTAGAGCACATTGGTAAAAACCACAGGCTCAGAAAAAAAAAAATCGGCTCCACCTCATGCTCAGTGAAAGAGCAATTCGTGTCTTTCATTCACAATGTGAAGACAAGGTGAAAAAAAGTATGTGTAACATGCACCGCATTCCTAATCTATGTATTTCACTTCAATGTTGGTTAACTTTAATAATAGGTAACAAATAAATAGTGTGGCGATCCGGTGTTTTTGTTGTGTGTTTCCTGACTGAATGTTTGACAATCGTCTAAAAATATTGATGGTAAAGGAAAATCTACCATTTGTATCTGTGTGAATGAATGAAGTTGCTAGTCTCGATGATAATGGGTAGTTTAAAAGCTGCGCAGGTTTCAAAGAAACGCTGTTGCGCTGTCTCTGAGCACGAGTGTGTGGACAATCCAAACAACTCTGTTACTTGTGGTTAATTTTACAAAAGACAAAAAGTTTTACAAAAGCGTTTCCATTTATTTTGATTGCGCCTGGCTTGAAATGTGTCATGACATTTTTATTTACCTTAAAAATCTTCAGAAATAGTACAATGATTTTTGAACACTCGTAAAATGCACTGACTTTTACCGAAATCAGAATTTTACAAACAAATCTCAGAAACTTTTCCTTATTCCTCTTCCTCCTCCAGAAGAAACTCAGCAATTTCCCTTTTCATATAAGATCTGTAAAAGACACATAATATTCTCAGGAAACATCTTCATTGTGAAGGGAAAATACAATTAGCGTTTCTTTCACCGTTTCAGTACTTATTTAAAATGCCACATCACAGCAAATCTGACCATTTTAATTTCGAATTTCTAGTAGTTGTCGCACCTGTTCTGCCGTCTCTCTGCTTCAATTTTTATATATGGAGGAAGAGTTTCTACTGTTTCCTGAAAAACAGAATCTCATTAACAAACATTTTATGCGCTTTGAGACAGTTGTAACTGTGAAAAGCACCCTACAAATGCACTGAACTTGAATAAAATAAACAAAATAAAAAGTTACTGAACTAAATAATAATAATAATAATAATGAGTATTTGTAAGGCGCTTTTCACAGTTTTAACTGTCTCAAAGCGCACAAAACAGTTAAAAACATTACTGTAAATTGTAAAATCTAATTTTTAAATGTGCTGTTAAAAATTACACACATCTAGTTTTTACAAAAATACACGCATCTATAATGCATTTTACTTTAATTTAAATAACTTATATTAGGGTGACCAAGCGTCCTCTTTTCCCCGGACAAGCCTTCTTTTTACCTTGCGTCCGGACGGGTTTAATCAATTCACGAAAAGGTCCGGGTTTCACGCATCTTCAAAGGATCATTAGAAATTTGGCATCCATGCTTTAAATTATTTGAAAATTAAATTGTGTTTTGAAACAATACCGAAACAAAATGTTTTAAAGCAGCATCTCATGCAAACCATCTCACGCGCTTTTTATGAAGACGTCACCTTTTCAACTTTAGATAATTAGTGGGTATTGGTAATACACAATGTCATCGTTAGTTTGATTAGTCTATGTAACTGTGAGAATTCAAATGTCTGATGCTTCATCAAGTTAAACCCTGCGCAGCTTATTGTTTCTGAGCTTGTTTCTTAGGTCAGACACATAAATATTAATTTATTACCTGAAACGTATTAGTTAATATATTAATAAACAACATAATTCCCATGTAACGAAAATGAGCTAATACATTTTAAACTTTCTATATTATTAATGTATCTGTCGTATAAAAACTTCCAGAAAAATTCACTAATATTGCTCACTAATAGATTGTTATTATAATAGAATAATTGTTATTATTATTTTATTTGTGTGTGTGTGTGTGTGTGTATATATATATTTATATATATTTGTTGAAGCTGGATTTTTATAACAAAAAAGCTGATGTAGAACATGGTTTCATAATAATAGCTAATTTATCCAATTATTTATTTACTTATTAGAAAATAGTCTAAGACTATTGTTATGTTAGAGATATACGTTTTTACAGATTAATTTTTTTTTATTACAGAAGCTAGTTTTGCACCATTAAAGCAAATGACCTCCGAAAAGCCTGTCTGAGAGGCCATGCCGGTTGTCCTCTTTTTTGGAAATCAAAATATGGTCACCCTACTTATATAAACAATAACTTAATAACATATAATCTTAAATGATGAGTAGAATTATAATAAAAGACAATTATATTGTAGACCCCAGTTTACTGTGGTATTAGTCATTGTGTTTTGCAAATGGATAGCAGCTAAAAATTAGGAGTGACAGTGGTTAGAATGCTATTCTGTGAAAGACAGAGAGTAAGACAAAAATGGGCACAAAAATTGATCCATGTTAAGAGTCACACACACTCACCATGTCCTTGATGGTGCGTCTACAGCTGTAGCACAAGAGAGTATCCAGCTCCTGACGCATCTGCAATCTTCACAATTTTAACACAAGAGCAGCTTTAGAAAAGTTGACAAAGAAATAGTCGCCATTGTATCTTTAATTGCTAAATTACTTTTTATGTAAATCGAATTAGTCTTAGACAGATAGATAGAAAGACAGACATGCATTCTCTTGGAGTTAGTTTATGCATGTTGAATCCTTTTTTCATTTACTTTTCTCTTCCATTTTAGATTAAAAAAAAAATATATATATATATATATATTTTATTAAATATTGAAAAATAAAGCCTTTTGTAACACATTAATAAATCCTATTAATTCCAATAACTACTATCTCGCCAGTAGAAAATCAGATGTATAGATGAAAAGCTACTAGTGTTTGTCAGAAGTTGTTGAACTTTAGCACATTGAAAGAGAGGAAGTGAGATGAGAGAAAGTTCTGTATTTAACCCAACCAAGTGAAGCGCAAATACTTACCCCGGAAAAAAATACAAACCCGGAGCAATGTGCAGCCTTAAGCTATGGGGCATGTGTGTTTCAGCCTAATTCGCTCAAGACACTCATTTGTAGAACCAGCCAGAGGGGGATTCGAACCTGCAACCTCTTGGACACAAGTAAAAGTCCTCTAACACCTGACTCCTCTTCATATTGAACTTAAAAGATTAACGGTTAGATATTGTTTGTAAATGTAGCAGAGGCTATGAATTCGCTTGCTATGTCCATAATTGGGTTTATTCTAGGTTTATCACTCTGCAGCGGTAGATTGTAAAATTTTAATTATTTTATATCATTTATTATATTGTGGCAAATGTTTCTTTATTTCGTTATTTGGCCAAAAAAAGCATACGTGCGTGTCTGCCTCTGAAACCATTATTTAAAGAAAGAACAGAAGACATGCAAAAGGAAGGAAAGAAAAGGAAAGTGAGGTGACGGCAATATGGCCACTAGGGACCATACTGAATTTGTGCTCTGCATTTAACCCATCCGTGAAAGTGAACACACACAGTGGGCAGCCGTGCCGTGGCGCCCGGGGGGCACAGCATTACATAAAGACAACATATTTCATTTATTTGTGATTGTTCCTGACTTGAAATGTAGAAAAATGGTTGCTCATATTTAAGCACATATATTTTAAATATGCGAAAATAAGCACGTTTTTGAGCTTCTAAAATTGAAAAATGCTTTCTAAATTTCTTCTAAAATTATATTTGCGTAAATACTTCAAAAACAAAATTGAGTAGACCCCACAATCTCAAAGAATGCTCTTTCATAAAAATCCACAAATGTCAAGGACATTTTAAGGTAAAAGCTGATTTTCCACCTGCTTGAGCAGTGGCCTCCAGTCACACACTGTTGATCCTCGGCACAGCACTGCCCTGTAGATCTAGCGGTTGCATTCTGGGTAGTTTCTAAGAATTTGATCTGGGACAGTAGCTCAGATATCTGAGTAGCGTGGAATGCTGAAGGTTTATCTGCAGAAAGAGTGAGTAAACAAAATGATTAAGAATCAGACATACATTTTTTTTAATTTAGTTTTAAAATCAAATAACAATGGGATCTCAAGTATTGAGATACAATGAAACTGATGAATGAAACAACAACCCACCTCGTCTGTGCATTTTTAACAGCCACAATTCGTTTACACATCTATTATTTATCAATGTGTTTGTGATTCAATTCAAGTAAAATAGAAATATTTCAATTCAAGCAACTATCACCTGACATTAGTCAGCATTGCGTGAATCAAAAAAGTTGTTCAGACATCAAAGCTCCTAATGGTTTGCCTGGACACGGTGCGCGCGTTTGCTTGTGAAGCGTGCATTTTGCTTCTTGTGCATTTTAAGATTGTGTTTTTATAATATTTTATATACATTTTGAATAAATTCAAACATCATAATGTAATCTACAACTATGACCCGCTTTTAATTTTCAGTGTGAAATTTACTTTAACGTACACAATGTATGAGTAAATTACACATGATTTCACACACATTAAAATGTTAACGTGTTTTGCTATGAAATGTTGACAAATTTAGAACGAATATAACTGTAGCTACATAGTTCTGTTCCTTCACAAAAAATCTTTTTGAGCTTAAAATGCTCCCACACTTTTGACAAGTTTTTGACGTTTTCTGTGGATTTCCTCTTTCTCTCCTTCACCGTCGTTCTTTTCTCCTCCTTTCTCCGTCATTGTTCTCCCTGAACGAAACTTTGCTCCCGACTTGCCCGAGAGAACATGCGCACTTTCTCCTGCCGCTCCGTGTGGAAACAAGCGCAGCGCGTTAAAGGTTCCGGCCGCAATATGGCGGCACGTTTCGGGCAGTTTTTAGATACATCGCACTTATTTAACGATTCATCGAAGCTACGAAATATGAATCGAAGCATTTTTATAATCGAATTACTCGAATTAATCGAGGAATCGTTGCAGCCCTATTTATTATTATTATATCTTATGTGTTTGTTCATATATAAACACATTGCAGAATCAAAGTTGCGTGCTCCATTGAAAATTTGGAATATGACCACAAGAATAGCACGTTGGTTTTGGCGGCGGTCCAATATTAACCTTGTCTGGGTCCGGATGCGGACCGGAGTCCGCCTATTGAGTACCCCTGTATATTTATCATTACAATATGTGTTTTTACAAGCCCCAAAGAACACAGGATGTGAACATATGCATATAAAAGGGGGGGTACTAGAGGTGGCGTTGTTATTATTATATATTATATTATATATCCTCGTGACCAACAGAGTCTACTTACAAACCAACATGCCTTTCTGTCTGGCTACACTCTCTCTTACCACCACTTTGCAGTCACTAACATCACTTATATGACTGTCTACATAGGACGTAGTCCACCTACATAGGATGTACTCCTACATCCAGAAGGGAGAGGAAAACAGAGTGACTTAGAAGAGTGGAAGTAAGTGTTGACTACAGCCATTTCCATCCTCAAAGTCTCAACCTCTGTCCATTCCTTTCCTACACACCAATTCTGCCCATCACCTCCTCATCACCTCTGTTCCCCTCACCAACATGACCAATGAAGTCTGCTCCAACAACCAGTCTCTCTCTTCGCACAAATTAGTCCCATTTACACTAATGTTTAACCTACCATCAATACTTTCTCTGACACAATGGATGTTTGTTCTTCATTGTCAGGATACAGTTGTCAAAAACCCTGATATATTTCAGTTCATTTTGTTCACATTTGTTCGTCAGGTTTTGTCAGTGTTCAGGTCTCGAGTGTGGCTCAGATTGTGGGTAGGCAAACACTTTTTCCATAGAGGGGCGTTTAGATTTTAGATTTGGGAAAAAAAAAAGCTTCAACCTTCAAAGCGCAGCATTTCTACAACGTGAGACGAACAAAGGATTTCTCTATCTGTATGTCTATACACAAATGTTTTGACCATTGCAATTTTTTTTATATTTAGACATTAAACATTAAACTGTTGTTATGACACACTTTGTTTATAATCTCTTGCGGTCAGTCTGCTCTTACTTTTTTACTCAAATTAAAGCTATATTTATTTTGACACTTTGTTTATGGGCTGATGTTATTTAGTTAGTCTTCAAAATGATTTCCAGTGGGTGAACTTAACCTAGTCATTTCAAGTAAAGACCAGAGGGCCAAAACTCAAAGACAAAAATCAAACAATATCCTGCTACAAGAACAATTCACATAAAGAAGAATGGAAGTATAACTCACCTATAATTGTGTCGAGAGCACTGAGGCAAAACAGGCACTTTGCAGAGGATTCATAAGCGTGACTTTGAGGAGCCACGACAGTATGAAGCTTCTCACTTGTTCTAACCAAGTAAAAACAAAAAGAAAAAGCTCTCCATCAAATACAGATTCTAATTAACTATACCCAAAAATCCGTTTGAAATGAACATATATTTTTTATATGACTGAGTATGAACGAGTCTTCTCAATTCGTTTATCAAATGACAGCCGACCCGCGCACACTCAAGAAGAATCATTCGCACTTTGTTAAACGGACAGTGTCGCATTCTCTGAAAAAAGAACAAATGACTCAGAATGAATCTTTCACTTTACTGTTCGAGAGTTAAATATCCAAGTCAGTTAAAACAATACAGATGGGTGAGTTTTGTTTGTTTTTAAAATAATGAAAAAAAAAATAATAAATTAAATTCTTGAAATTGAACACAAATTTTTATTACGTGAGTCTGATTTCTTTATAGAGCTAATTAAATATTTAACCCAAAAATCTCAAGAACAAAAAATTATAAATACTGTATAATAGGTAATAAGAAATAAACAAGGATGAACAAATTCTTCAAAGTATTTTCCAGACTATAAGGCGAACTCAATTAAAAGGTGCAGCACTGACAAACGTCCTAATTTTATTCATATACAAGACACACCTTTTTTCAGATTATAAGACGCACACTCAATTATTAAACATTTGCTAGGATTTTAAGTGCACCTTATAGTTGATATAATTCTTAAAAATAAGATAATTATTTTTATTTGCTTGTAAATGTTTTACGGTTTTACAATCAAAATTTGCACATCTAAACTTAACAGCTACAAAACTGAAAACAGTATACAGTAATCCCTTGCTACTTCGCGGTTCGACTATCGCGGATTCACTGCATCGCAGATTTTTTTCTTTATTACGTATATTCGCGGATTCATTTTTTCCCAATGTAATGCGTCAGCCCGGCCACGGGTCGCCAAAAAACAAAAAGGCAGAGGATGGGAAGCAAACCAAAACCTTTAATGGGCAGTGTTATTTCCCATCCGGGCAACCGTTACAAGAGTGTTGCAAAACATAGAGTAAATAAATACGTAAATGTTGCGTGCCTCCACTTTGCGGAAATTCACCTATCGCGGTCGGGCTTTCATACGTGTCTACCACGATAAACGAGGGATTACTGTATACTAAATACATTAGAGAGAAAGTTTCTGTGAGTGAAGTTTACATTTTTTGGTGTTACCTGTAAATGGTGCTGATAGTCGAAGGGAAGTCGGCCTGCAGGGCGGTTATGAATCTCTCGGTCAGTCGCTGTATACTGGCTTTGTCATGGGTCTTAAAGGACAGATTTTGTTCAAGACAATCAAGATAATCAGCTCAAGACACCTGATAACTCAGTATGTTCTTATTTATCAATTAAGATTGGTTTACTTATTGCGTAAACTGGAAGATGTTAAAAAAAGTGCGTAAATAGTTGTATAGTTATAATTATTAAATAAGGAATTACTTCATTGTCTTCTTGTGCATTTTAAGATGGCATTATAAATTGCATGCTTCTCTTTTTGCAAGAAGCATGTCTACCAAATGATCGAATGTAAATTAAATATTGCTCAGCCAGGATGTGGTAAAAATAATATACACAAGAGTATAAATTGAAGGATTTGTAGTGGACTGAACTCACTTTGCTGAGGACATGTATCAAACATTTTGTGACAATTTCATTTAAAGCAACTACAGCTATGAAGCAACAGAAGTCTATTAAAATGCAATGATGCAGCTATTTCTCAGTTTTGTTTAGGCAGAGATGTAGTTTCAGCTGTAAATGCAGTTTCACCTTAGTATCAAGTCCAGGGATAAAACATGATGGTACATTGAACATCCTGTTGTAGAAGACTATCTCTTTGGAGGAATAGTCCCTCATTGGCCGCACGATCACCACATCTCTGTAACGGGAATCAGAAAAGCCCTACAAAAAAGAAAGTGAAAACCGTTAAAAAAAAACCACAAGCTTAAAACAAGTATTACTCACAGTGTCTGCAGCCAGCGCAGATCCGCGGCCCAGGGTAATATTACAGAGCAGTTTAATCGCAAGTCGTGTGCAGCTCTCACCCATCATGACCTTAGAGTAGCCATTTACACAAGCTATGTGCATTATTAAGTGTTGCCTGTACAAAAAACACATTCAATGCATTTATTAAATATGTTCATAAAACAAGCTGTTGGACTCTGCAAACCACCCTAATGTCTATATTAATGGCAACATAGTCTTTGACAATTTTACACTTCAAAAAGCAGAACATCTCTATAACAGTCTATAAACAGCAATAAATGCACATCTTTTCAATAAAACTTCAACAAATTAGATAAACTATTTCATGTTGATTTCTGTTAAAAATTGTAAAATCTATTGTTTTAACACATTCTTAAAAACATCGGATAAAACCTCGTCTGAACAAAACCGTCGTCTAATTTCATACATTTGATCACAGTCAAATAAAATACGCTTTACAGACAAGGTATTCCCACACCGATCACAATGTGTTTTTTCTTCATCCAATAATAAATGTGAATGAGTGAATCTGGAGTGTCCTATTCTACATCTTTCTGTCATCAAAACCATAGTTAAATCTTTTTACAATTGGGTTCACTTCAGAAAGCTTGTTATTTCTGCATTCATTCCTTTCGCACTGCCATTTATTATTTATTTATATATTTATATATATATATATATATATATATATATATATATATATATTAGGGCTGTCAAAGTTAACTCGAGCGATTAATAAAATTAGTTTGTCGCGGCAAATTTTATTATCGTCGTTAATCACTTCCAGTTTTTTTTCCCCACTTCCGTTTTTTTTAAGCGCAATAAATGGACATTTAGACGGATGGTTTCACTTTAAAACGTTGCCTAAACGTTGATAACTTTGTATATATGTGTACAACATTTTGCAAAGCTGAAATCACAGCGCACCTCGCTAATAAGGAAGGGTACAACATGGAAACATTCAGCAGTCTCTCAAACGAACGACTGCGCGTGCAGATCATGGAGAACCATGCAATCTCCCCCGTGCTTTTTATACGTTTTTGTCCGTTTTCACTGCGTTTTTCGAGCGTGCTTGGCTTTTGTCTCTCGTGCGCGGATTCCCGTCCGACAGTTTGGCCTCAGCGTGATCCTTGTGGTGTAGAGAACGGCGCGACCGCGTTTAAAACACAGGGTTTCTGCACTGATGACTGCGCCGCACATTTTACTCATTCATTAGTATTTTACTTGGTTCATTTTCTTTTGTAAGCTGTAAATACTCGCGCATGCGCTTGGTACTCGCGCATGCGCTTGGTACTCGCGCATGCGCTTGGTACTCGCGCCTGTAAACGCGCGCGGCTCTTGGCTTGTCTGCTTGACTACGCTGGTGAACAGTTAATCTATACGGTGACCAGACTTTTCGACCCAGGACGTTTGGCCCCCGGGGCTTTGGACCCGGACGATTGATCCCTAGGACGATTGATCCCTAGGACGATTGGACACTAGGATGTTTAGACCCGAGACGAGTTTCGTCACGCGGCGTATTAAGAATCATATCTCCGGCCGTGTGGGCGCCTTTGTCCGCATTTACTCCAGCGAA
>MU204214.1:98719-110576 GCA_017309775.1 Paedocypris sp. Pulau Singkep
TTCCAATTAGCCTGAAACGCATGTTTTTGGACTGTGGGAGGAAACCGGAGAACCCGGAGGAAACCCACGCAAGCACGGGGAGAACATGCAAACTCCACACAGAACGGCCCCGGCCGGCCTTGAACTCACACCTCAAGTGTCAAACGGAACCGTCTTGCTGTGAGGCAGCAGCGCTAACCACTGCGCCACCGTGCTGCCCGATCATAATTCAAACAATCAATTTATTGTTGCGCAGCGCGGTGGCGAAGTGGTTAGCGCTGTTGCCTCACAGCAAGATGGTTTGACACTCATGTTTTTCGGATTGTGGGGTAGAGCACCAGGAGGAACCCACATTTTAATATTTGTTCACATTTAATAAACTCACGCTTGAACTGGAACATCCTGCTGGTTCTCCAGACCATTGTATGTCGCCTCCACTTGACACATGATTAAATCAAAACAAACTTGCTGAATGATCAGATTGTACGCCTCCAACTTTTGCGTATTATTCTCAATTTTAAAATGTCTGCGTTTTAAAAATGTTTCTTTCATTTCAGGCCAATTGTAAAGTTTGTCTTTATTATTGATATATTTGTGTAAACTAACGTAAAAGAGGAAAAAGACCACAGGCCAGATCAGAATACCGAAGGTTTGTGTGTTTTTCAAAAATGTATTTAAGTTTAGTTCGAAAATGAGTTTAATGGCATTATTATAAACTTATAATTAAAGTAAAGTGAATGAGAGAGATTGACAATATGGCCAGTTTAGCAGTGGGCAGCGCTGTGGTTGCAGAGCCAGCTGTAGCGGAATTCGAACCTGGAACTTCTTGGACACAAGTCCAAGACCCCCCATTGACTGTATTTCATCAACAAACTCATAAACAATCCACAACTACGCACAAAACATTTACTTTTCTTGGCCTTTTATACCTAATATTTTTTTTTTTTACAATTATAATTAAAGAGCATTTGTTTTATTTTATACTTAATTGTATTCAAACATTGTATGCAGTTAACTGAAACAGAACATTGTCAAATTAACAAACAGCAGAGCATTAAGGATATCGTGGCTACGCATGCATTTAGTCTGGCAGTTATTGAAAATTGAATTGAATTGAAAAATCCTTTATTAGTCCCACAGCGGGGAAATTTCACGTCACAACAGCAAACAACAAATCCAAACAAATAAATAAACAAACATCACCATAACGCACTGCACACATCATAATAAACAAACAAACACAGACCATAAATGAACAAGTAGCGCTGCCCGTCATAAGCATAGTTACAGTCACCAGTTTAAATGTATTCTGCTCCATAGGCTAATTTCCCATTATAAATTACCAAAGAAATACATTGTAATCAGAACCAATTCTACAGCACGGTAATTCTAAGAAGGATATTAAAGATTTAAAAAGAGACACGTTATACATATTATCTTACTGTTTGTTCGCTTTAATCTAATCAACATGTACCTTGAATGTGTTATTAATTACACTAGTTGTTATGGGTGATTAAAACAACATAGCATAGACCTTTGTTATTGACGCGACTTGTATTGACGCCAACTGTCCATCTACGACATTGTTTACTGAATGACTGGTAAATGTAGTTTTGAGCACGTGAACGCTGTAACGACAATCTGAACAGGAAACTACAATTCCCACAATTCTATTAGTCTTCTTGCCTAGAGACCGTTCCGGTGAGGCATTCTGTAATGTTTACATTCTCGAACAACAGCGTGTCAGCTAGCCTTAGTAAAGTGGTCGGTTAGATGTGGCCCCTTATGTTGTTTAAATTAATATTTCGCAGCCTGGTGTTAAAAAGACAGAAATTCTAGTTGCTTCTGGTCTATCCGTTGTTCTTCTTGTGTAAACGCTGCGCGTTTATGATGGCGATGTTCCGCAGTTTTGTGTCGGCTACTCAGCTCAGGCAGCATCAGCAGCAGCAGCAAAATGGAGCCTCTGCAGCCGCACCTGGGGAGAGTCTAGAGAGCCAGTTCTCCTGTCCTATTTGTCTGGAGGTCTACCACAAACCAGTCAGCATCGCAAGCTGCGCACATACGTGAGTACAGTGGCGCGTTAACATCTCAATTTGTGGCTTCATTGATAATGAACCAAAATCCCGTTTGGGTTTCTGAGACTGATACACATACTTAAAAACTGTATGAAATGTGGGGAAATTCTGCTCATGCAAGATTTTATTAAATTGAGGGGTTGTTTCTTTGTTCTAAGTGATCTTTTACATTTGCCAGACAAATCATGCGGCCTCGCAACGAGTGTTCACGATGCATTTTGGCTCTTTAGAAATGAAAACCGTGAATCCTTATTAACGACCCTTGTGTTTAATTGGACTGAGACATTTCTTTTCAAGCACATTTAAAAATTATTGTTTTGTACATGTTTAAAACCCGACTTGACAGCGAATGGAGCTGCTCCGAGTTCGTGTCTGATCGGATAGGTTAAATGCAGAGAAATAATTTCGCAATAAAGGTTGAATTATATATTAAAAAAAAAAAATAAGAATAGACAAATGCATACGCACAAAAATTTCAATTGTGGCTAATAATTTAAGGGCTATTATTTATTGGGCTTTAATATTCTTGTTTTGTTTAATGTGCCCGTGAAGTGAACACACAAAAACTCAGAGCAGTGTCTTGTCCAAGGATATCAGTTGTGGATAAATAATAATTGGGAATTATATATACCTGCACTGCCGAGAATGGCTGTGCAATCTGATATGAAAGTGGCAGTCCCTGTCGCACCTGATACAAATGAAGTGCTGTTGTTGTTTTCGCTTACATCTTCACTCTGAGCGCCTCAACGCCAGTATACCCTGTCTTACTGCCAGACTCCAGGCTGGCCGGTTGTCTGCTTGGCTTTGAGTTTGAGTTGATGCAGCACTGCTTCATGTCCTTCCTGCAGATTTTTTTGAATCGCAGTTTTGGTCGCCCTGTTGTCCTTTGGCCCTTGGCCAGTTTGACGTAGAGGAGGTCTTTGGGAATACGGCCTGCACCCATTCTTCTGACATGGCCGAGCCACTTGAGATGTCTCTCGTTGAGAACTGCATGCAAGCTGGTCATGTATGATCGCTCCAGCGCCTTGCTGCTGGGGATCATATTCTGCCATTTGATCTGCAGTATGCCCAGACAACACCTCATGTGGAGGAGTTGTCCCACACTCGCGAGTTGAGTTTAGCCATGACTGTGGTTTCCTGGTCGATGGACAGCCAGCTGGTGCCTTAAGACGGACGAGTACATTGCGGGCAAACACCTTACCAGCGATGCTTAGGAGGGATAACCCACGGTAGTTGTTGCAGTCGCTCTGGGTTTTGTGTTTGTACAGAGTAATGCTACCATCTCTCATGCCCTGAGGGACGTACCCCTGCTCCCAGCAGAGACAGAGAATGTCGTGGAGCGGTTGTAGCAGGGCTGGTTTTCGCTCCTCAGGACCTCTGGGGGGATTCCATCACTCCCAGGTGCCTTTCCACAGGCAAGGCAGTCAATGGCTTTGCCGAGTTCTTCCACTGTGGGTGGGGTGTTTAGTTACTCCATGACTGGCAGGTCTGGAATAGCATTGAAGAGCAGCGCTTGTTACTGTGTTTAGTGTTGCATACAGTTCGAGGTAATGCTCGATCCACCGCTTCATCTGTTTTTCCTGTCTGTGATAAGCTCACCTGTCATCATGGGCTGGCTGCTCAACAGCCTCAGGAAGACATGCAGTTGATTGAGGTTACTCTTAAAAGGGATTGCTGAGACTGCTGAGTTGTCTGTCAAACAATCATGTGAGGAGCCCCGTCCGTCGCAAGGTTGCAGTTGTGTGTTAAGTTGGAGTTTCTACACTCCTTTTTCTGTTATGTGCTTCAGTTTGTACATTAAAAGACTTGAGTTGTTCTACTCGCCGTCTTCTGTCCTTTGATACAAATCAAATTGTGACGTCTGCTAGAACACATTTGCCACCGGATTTTGCTGCTAATACCACATGTAAAGGCAAATGTATAATGCAATACATTTAAAACATTGTCAAAATATAGCAATATTACTACAAAGGAATTAATAAACAATTTGAGAGAAAAATTCTAAAAGTGTTTTTCTTAACATCTCATCAAAATGCAGCATTTGTGATTCAGCGGTAAGGAGTTGGGCCCGGCCAAGTCTCTTGCAGGTTTTTTGTGTTCCACAGCTTTTGTGTCATCTAAGACACTGACCTCCACAAGCTTCCCGGACTTATAGGCTGCTCGCTGCTCTGGGTCATTGCGTGTTCACTTCACTGTGTGTGTGTGTTTGCCCTTCATTGGATGGGTTAAACGCAGAGCACAAATTCAAGCACAAAATATGGTCCCTAGTGCTCATTTTGTCAATCTCACTTTACTTAAAATAAATGTGATGATAAATATTCTAAAAACATCTGCATCGACCAATAAGACTTTACAATTTCCTGCAACTCATTAGTAAACAGAGGGGGTGGGGGTCCAAATGTTGAATCGGGGTAAAGCGCTGTAGGAAAATGCACTATACTGCACGCCGCAGTGTAAAATATAAAATATTTATGCTTGCGTATTTTGCCATTTCTATTTATCAAATGGTGAAACCTTTTTCTCAGACAATGGCTTGTATTGCTGTTCTCATTCTCTGTTTTGTTCCGGAATTTTTCTGTGATTGGCAGTTTTCATTGCATTTCTTCACTGTGTAGTCAGTTTTTGTTTAAAGTTGTTCATTTTTATTTCAGTTTGAATAACAGTAATAAAGAGTTTTACATTTTTTTGTCTCACTAGAATATGATTTGTGCTGCCTCATCCCATGTGGCCATCACCGTGAGGTTGTGGCCTGGTGGTAGGGAGATAAACCTGCCACACAGATGTTGGAAGGTTTGAATCCCGATCCTGTAGGCTTCACTAGGGAGGTGTCTTTAAGCAAGACACTGAATCCCACATTCTCCAGGCGCCACTCCCTTTTAGCTTTTTGCCAGCCCACTGCTACGGGCTTCTGTGTTCACTTCACTGTTTTTTTTTTTAATGGGAATATCTTACATAGTTTTCTATCAAGTCTCTTTGTGTGGGTTTCATGAGTGGCATATTGAAAATACTTTCACCACTAATAATTTCATCTGTGTTCACAGTTTTTGTGGGGATTGTCTGCATCCTTGTCTGCAAGTGACATCACCTCTCTGTCCACTGTGCCGCATGCCTTTTGATCCAAAGAAAGTGGACAAATCCTCCGGTGTAGAAAAGCAGCTCTCATCATATAAGGCTCCATGCAGAGGCTGCAGCAAAAAGGCGAGTCTCTATATTTTATTAAAATATTATATATATATACTTTTCTAATTTTAACCGGTCTTGGATTTTATAAGCACTGAAGGCATATCAAGCTTTTTCTTTAAGAGAAATCAGTGTCTTCATCTTTAGGAAAAATAACTGATGCACCATGATTCTGTCTCTCGTTTCTGAGACTGAAGCTCTAAATCTTTATTATGTATCTTTAACTTTATTGCCTCAAACATCTTTGTACGTACAAACTGGAGCAGTCAAAACTCCCACTAAAGTGCGACTCACAACTGTGGGGACAGAGCCTTTAGCCATTCTACTTCACAACTCTGGAGCTCCTTGCCACCAGTTCTGCAAAACTGCTTTACAAAATAGCTTTACAAAATTCAAAAATATTACAAGCAGAGGTAGACTACAAGGGAAATTTCCAGTGGCCCTCCGGGCCAGTAACTTCTGAAGTTCCCTGGCCAGAATATCAAACCCACTGGTAGGGGTGGGCGATATGGGTTAAAATTCATATCACGGTATTTTCTAGTGTACAGACGGTATCGGTATTATATCACGATATTGTGTGTGGGAGGGTATTCTTATTTTGTATAAAGAAAAATAAAGAAATTAAAACGCAAGGGGAAACCTGGAGAAGCAGCTGTCATGTTTAATACCGTATATCTGTTAAAAGTAGTCCAGGCATTTATTTTTGCATTTTTTATTTTTATAAAAAAAAAAAAAGAGAGAGAGAGAGAGAGAGAGAGTACATTACAAGTAACTGTAATTAACCTGAAAACTTAGTCAGTGTTGGGTGTAACTAAGTGCATTACTAAGTAACAGTGTGTATGTGCGCTTTACTGGATGGAACTGAATGCTGAGCACAATTTTGTATTGGCCATATTGACCTTTTTTGCTATAAAATAAATTAACAGTTAACAAAGGAAACCTGTGAACAGACTTCGCAAACCCAGGGGTAGACAATAAGAGACAAAATATATATTTTTATATATATATATATATATATATATATATATATATATATATATATATATATACTATATATATATATATATATATATATAATATTTATAATATAATATATAAACAGCTATTTAAGTGCTGTCAAAGTTAACGCACGTGGTTAATTTTAAGTGCTTAATTGCGTCAATTATTTTTAATGGCATTAATCACAGTTGCATTTTTTTTATGTATTATGAAAGAATATGTTAAGTTTCTTAACATTTTCTTAACAATATATTTTTTATATATTACATTATTTTTGTATTATTTTTAAGTTACTTTCTCCAAAATAACTACACAAGTAGAAATTAACGTCCTAAAATAACAAAATGTACCTTTTACTTGTACAGTAATTTATGTTACTACCAGTGATAGTTATGTAGCTTACTGACTGTGGCCTATCCAAGCTACCAATACCAATATACATAGTTCTATAATTGTAGAGTGACCATGTATTTTGATTTACTAAAAAGAGGGCAATCAGCGCGGCCTCGAGACAAATTCAGACAGGCATCTCAGAGATTGATGAACATGCTTCAATGTTGCTAAACTATAACTTATTTCAAAAAATCACTTAACTTAATAAAAAATCAGTAAAATATGTAACTTAAGTATGTAACAATTTTAGTCAGATCATTACAATTATCAGGACCACGATCTACCACAAGAGCAGTGATCAGTGCGGCATGTGGGTTAGTGTCTTGCCCAACACTCAGTTGCAGAACCAGCCGTAATAATTAGCATCAATACGTGTTAAAAGTATAGTAGATATAAAACGATTTTTCTCCAATATCTGTGAATAACTATCATGTATATTTGATATCAGACACAACATGACTGTGTAAACTTCAGTGCGTTTTATTCATTTTAAGTCACTTACCACACAATACTTTTCCTGCTTTCTGGCCATAAAGTACAGAGGACATTGTCGTTGCTGTTTTCTTTTTCTTCCCAGGTCGAGAGGTCAAATGGCACCACTCGAGGTGTTTTTTTAATTGCTAGTGCTGTTTTAGTGCACTTACACCGAGGTTGCAGTTCACCACAATGTTCTTGTTTTTTACAAAACTGAAACAATGCACAAAAGACCATCTCGCGAATCTACATTCGGCAAATTTGTCTGTTGTTTATTAAATGTTCATCAAATTTGCCGCAAGTCCACGACTAGCCCTGTGCAGTGCGCAGACGCGAACCAGGCGGAGCCAATAGCTGCACACCTCGAGCTCAGAGCCAATAGCTGCACACCTCAAGCTCAGAGCAGCGTTACAAAATACAACACTCCACCAGCGAATGACTTTGTGAATGTCTATTTATGAACAGGAAATATTAAATGTTTGATTTATTGTCTTGAAAGTGAAAGATTTGATGTAACACAAGCGTTACTTCCATGTAACGAGTAATATATTACTGAAAGTAAGTAAAAGATACACTAATGCGTTACAGCAAAAAGTAATATATAAGTATATGTTACTTTTGCAACGCGTTACTCCAAACACTGGTGGTAAGCGTTTTTTAAGTTACAGTTTGTTTTCAGCTGACAAAGAGAAGGCAAAATACGTTTTATTATTAGTATTATTTATACAAAAAACACAACGTCCTGTTTTAATTAAGAGTGTGCAATGTTATCTCTGCGTGTTTTGCTTCCGAAGCGTGTAACGCAGATAAACAGCGAGCCAATCTCGATTACTGAGCCAGGAATTGAGCGCCTTGCTCCTTTATTGATTCAGCCGATGAACTGAGTAAAACTAATAACAATTATAATAAAATCAGGTACAGATCGCAATAAACACACAAAACAAATTGTAAACACAAATAACCCAAATTAAACACTTACGACTAGTGCTTTCTGCAGCGTGACTTCCCTCGTGCGTTTTGAACATGCAAATCACTTCCTCTTACCCAGAAGGCATTGCAATCAACATAACGTCACAACAAACATCAAATGTAAACAACTTAAATTATATTACGATCCATCTTCTTATGAATTATATTGATAAATTACAACATCATAAACATATATTGTTACGTCTAGAGTCGTTTTATTTTTGCACTGCTTGTTTTCTTTCTGCCCCGTTCTGTTGTAGCTCCGCCTCCCCCCCACAACTCGTGCTGCTGATTACTGCAGCAGCTGAAGGAGTTTTGCCTCTCCTTAAAAGTAGAATTGGAGAGCGAGATCTCCCTCTCTCTCTCTCTCTCTCTCTCTGAGACCCGAGCCTGTGTCCTGCTTGCCTCCGTGCTTGTCGTGTGTGCTGGTCTGTGTGACCAACCTGTTCTCCTCGCTGTTGTGGCTCTTCACTTCAGTGATCGCCTGCTCAGGAACAGTAGGGAAGTGGCTGGCCTTTTCATTTATTCTAACTTGTTTTCTCCTGTTTTGTGTGATTTAGTCAGGGAGTCAGGTTAGAATCCTGTTGTTTATTTCTTTTTATTTGTGAGTTTAGTTAGAGGTTTTCCCAAGTAGTTAGGGGGTGTTTTGTTTGTTGTTTTCCAGCCTGCCCTTCCTGAGGTATTGGTTCCGGTTGTCTTTCTTTTACTTGTGTTAATTCAATAAATACCAATCTTTGTTTATAATCTCACTGTTGTGTGTTTAAACTCCTGAGTACTTGAAGCTCTGGTTTTACTTTAGTTCACTTCGTTTCCATTATTTTTTTCATGTTAATCCCCTCCAACCCCTAGACCATGTGTGGGCATGAAGAATCAGATGAATCAGGAACTAGGGGTCTTGCATTTATTATGGCCGATACTTCTGCCATCAAAGTACAAAGTACCTCATGAGTCAGATAAGCATGTTGCTTCTGTAAAAGCATCCCATCCAAAATCTTCCTGGCTGTGCCAATCATGTGTTCCCATGCTCCGCCCATGTGTGAACTGTGCGGAGGATTAAACTCCCAGGTACAGCCGTTCTCACTAAGGAACTTTCTGAGGGTTGTCTGGTTCTCTTCTGTTGCCACCATGCCCAATTCTTGACTTGCTCCGACGAAATTGGTCCCACGATCAGATCGTAGCTGCTTAGCTGGTCCTCTGACAGCAAAAAACCTCCGAAGAGCATTTATGCAACATGCTGTGCACAAAGATTCGATGACTTCTATGTGTTCGGCTCTTACGCTTATACAGCATACGTGAGCAGCATAGCCCACCTTTTGTTTTCTGCTACGCCGCCTCTGGTGCGTCGGGTGAGAACAGTCCATGGGACGAAAACATCTATGCCCACGTATGTAAAAGGTGGAGACATATTGAGACGCTCAGGAGGAAGATCATCCATTTTTTGAACTTCCGGTTTTCCTATGAGCCTGCGGCATAACACACAATGGTGAATCACAGAGTTAATCAGTCGCTTGCCAGCTATGGTCCAGAAGCCAGCCAGTCGCACGGTTCCTTCTGTAATTTGTCGACCTTGGTGGTGTGTTTTAGCATGATAGTATCTTATCAACAATTTAGCAACATGACTTTGTTTAGGAACGATGATCAGGTTCTTCAACTCAGACTCCAGATGGGCATGTTTCAGACGACCACCGACTCTTAAGAGGCCGTCATCAACATACGGATCAAGGCAATATAAGTCGCTCATGCGGGAAACCTGCTTGTCGTTTTTCAAAGCACTACATTCTTCTGGAAACATGTCTCTTTGAATGTGTAGAAGCACAATTTTCCTTGCTGCCGCTAGCTCTTCACTTGTGCGTACTTGGTTACACTTATGCCATCCCCTGCACGTGTGAGATGTGCTGGCGTCACTGGACGACCTTCGAGAGCGGACTTGATGGATAAGAAAGGAGATTGCTTTGATTAGGGATTCCCATGTGGAAAAACGCTGGAATCTTTCTGAAAAAGGTCTTTCTGCAATTTGAGTTGCAAGGCTCGTCACGCATGGCTTAATTTCCACATCTTTCTGAGGTTCTACGAGCTCAAAGAACTCAGACTGTCGCATTGTCTCGTTTGGTTCTAGCAGAAATTTAGGTCCTGTGAACCATATTGTCTCATTAAGCTGCGAGGCCTTTACAGACCTGGTTGCCAAATCAGCTGGATTCTGTGTGGTGGACACATACTTCCACTGTTGAGGAGATGTAGACTGGCGAATACGCTGAACTCGGTTGTGTACATATACGAAAAAGCGTCTGAACTCATTGTGGATGTAACCCAGGACTACTTTACTGTCGCAGTAGAACGTGACAGCGTCCGGCTTGTGGTCCAGGTCATCGAGGATGAGTTCAGCCATCTCCACTGCCAGCACAGCACCACACAGCTCCAGACGGGGCACAGAAGGCTCAAGGCGAGGTGCAAGCTTTGCTTTGCCCAGCACGAATCCCACCTTAACTTCGCCCTCAGCAGTCAAGGCTTTGAGATACGCCACAGCCCCAATGGCCCAGGTAGACGCGTCTGAGAAAACACATAGCTCTGTGTAAACGGTGTCAGTGAGTGAATGTCTTAAGTATCGTGTGATGTGGATGTTACTTAGCTTTTGAAGTGAGGCTTTCCATCCCTCCCACTTGTCTCTATTTCTTTCTGGGAGTTCTGCGTCCCAGTCACACACGTCTTTTGTCATCTCACGCACCAAAGCTCTGCCTTCAATAGTGACTGGAGACACCAGGCTCAACGGGTCAAACAGGCTGTTCACAACTGAGAGGACTCCCCGATGGGTATAAGGTTGTGTGTTTGGGGCAACTTTGAATGTAAAGGCATCTGTTTTTATATTCCAAAACAGACCAAGGCTTCTTTGGGTCGGCCACTGCTTGTCAACTAAATTTAGATCTTGAAGGCCAGTTGTAAGATCTTCTGTAGGAAAGGCTTGCAACACTTTCATGCTGTTCGATGTTATCTTGTGCAGCTTGATGTTGAATTTAGAAAAGGACTCGTTTGGGTTTGTTTGAGTAGGCTGACTGCTTCCTCTTCCGTGCGGAGGCCATCATCTACGTAAAAATGTCTTTTAACAAACTGTGAGGTGTCTTGTCCATATTCCTGTTCACCATGTTCTGCTGTCAAGCGCAACCCAAACGTGGCGACTGCCAGTGAGGGACTGTTCCCGAACACGTGAACACACATTCTCTATTCTTGTACCTCTTTACTCACGTCATTGTCGCGATACCACAGGAACCTTAGAAAATCTGTGTGGTGTTCTTCGACTCTGAAAGCATAGAACATCTGTTGAATATCAACTAGAGCTGCAACTAACGATTATTTTTCTTATCGATTAATCTAACGATTATTTTTTTTTTCGATTAGTCGACTAATCTATCGACTAATTTTTCGATTATTCTAACGATTATATTTTGCCCAAACGATTATTTGTCCATAAAAATTAAATAAACATGCAATTTAGTTTTTAATTAACACTTTTTAACTTTTTTTTTTTTTTTAACACAAAAAATAATGAAGCATTTAAATTCAGCCAACAACAAAGTGACTTAACTGAAGCTTATCTTGTACAAATACATAGTACGTTTCAATATCCCTTACAAACATTAAATTTTGGCCAAAATAAAGACATAAAAATTACACAAAATAAATAACGAGGCCCTATGAGTTCTTAACACAAGTGCAAAATGAATTCAGTGAGATTGACTCGACTGTAAATATTAAAGTGCAACATAAAATATCAATCCTAAAAAAATGTAATCACA
>MU204214.1:110676-129748 GCA_017309775.1 Paedocypris sp. Pulau Singkep
CAGAGAGAGAGAGAGAGAGGGAGGAAGAGAGAGCGAGGGAGAGACAGCGAGAGCGACGCGCACACGCGCACATTGCGCGCTCGACCAAATCTAACCTCGAGCGCGTCTTTCCCTAACTTTCACTAACTAAAACAGCAGCTCTTAAATGCACATTAAACAGACATCGGAGAAACATTAAACAGACACTTACAGTTGCGCTCGCGCCTCGCCGGTGTTCAGTTGGGCACCGGTTACTACGTTTTCTGTGTTCGATTAGCAATGCCTTCTCGTCATTTAACGTCATTTAAAGTTTATTTTGTTCTATGTCATCCTTCCTGAAGCCAAAATGTGTCCTAACGACAGAGACCTCGATCATCCATTTATGTTTCCCACACTTTAGACCACTTATTTGCTATCGTCTGCTCCGTTAGCTTCCCGCGCCGCCATGTTTGAAAAAAATGAAAGCAAAAAGCGACTACTCGACGCCGTCGACGTAATCGATTACGTAATTACGTCGACGGCGTCGACTACTCGTTGCAGCTCTAATATCAACCATAACAGTGATGGGAGATGTAGAGATGGGGACAAGTCACATATGGTCAAGTCCAAGCAAGTCTCCAAGTCTTAACCATCAAGTCTCGAGTCAAGTCTCAAGTCACAGTTTAGACAAATCAAGCAAGTCAAGTCAAGTCAAGTCAAGGGTTCACCCCAAGCAAGTCAAGTCGAGTCATGATAAGTTTCAAGTCAAGTCAAGTCGCAGTATTAAAATAAACAGAGGTTAAATTGTTAATACATGTTTATTTTAGCACAAAAAAGATGAACCTATATACATATATTTTGCATCTTCACACTGTTATATTTGAATTGAAAACATGCATTTGCAAAAAATGTTTGCCAAGACATTGGCACCAAGATGTTGACAATTGGGGATCGTCAATAATAATAATTCACATAATTCTTCTGAACACACGCCATTCAATTGGTAGGTGGTAGACTGGATATGTAGTAGTCTGGGGCACAATCAACTGCGACATGGATGGCTGCATTAGATCGCTGCAGTGTATCTTGGATTTGAGATATTCATCATATCTGCATGGATAAAAAAAAAAAATACAAAACCAATCAGGGAAAACTGTAAACATTAAAACAAAATTATTTTCCTATGCACAGACATTAATTTTTTTTTTTTAATGATGTAAGGATTTTTCCAACAGTATAGGGAATTTATACACTTTTTCATCTAGTGATGGGACACTCGTTACTCGAAATAAATATAACGTATGTGAATATAGCCCAGTGATGAAGTTATGAAGCTTAATCAGCACACATTTTGTTGTTATTATGAGTGTACACAAAAAACGTAGACAGACTTCAATTCGAACGATGAAATTATTCTGGTCAGCATGACCAAAAAGTTTGGAAAGATTTTAAGGAGAAGTGATCGCTCGCACCGTCGCGTTGATCTGGGATTTTAATGCAGTATGCGCAAGCTGATTCAACACGCACACGCAGTCAGACGATACAAACACTTGAAAATGCGCACACTTAACATAGACGTTATAGCTTACGTGTAATATCGAGAAGCCCCTTCATTTTAAGATGTACTCAACATTTAAATTCGGGCTGCACCAGTTATAGCGCTGCGCTACGTTACTTATGAGACGTAAATGATCATCACATTTTTGATTAAAAAAACAAAACAACATGTAACCATAGCCAAATTATGACGAACAGAAACGATTCAATCATTACATTAGTAATATTCTTTTAGATATTTTAAACGTTTTATTAAATTGATAAAGAAATGACTTTATTACCTTTCCATGTAGTTCTTGAAATTCCGGATGAAATGTGACGTTGTGGTTGTCGTGCCAGATGTTCTTGCTTTGCATTCTCTGCATCTGTCCAATCTTTTTCTATTGGCACGGTCCAGTTCAAAGTCTTTATAGCCAGACGTGACTACTTGTGGAGCTCGACTATAGTCTGCTATCCAGGCGCGGTTTGTGCTGCGTTAAGGGCACAGGCAGGCGCCAATCCCAGTTGCACAGGTGCTGCTCATGAGGCACAATTAGTTTTTTTATATACCAAAGTTCAAGTCAATTTCGAGTCTTCCACTTAAAGTCAAGTCAAGTCTCGAGTCACTTGCTCTCAAGTCAAAGTCAAGTCAAGTCATTTTCTTACTTCAATCAAGCAAGTCGCAAGTCATAAAAAACTCAAGTCAGACTCGAGTCAAGTCATGTGACTCGAGTCCCCCATCTCTGGGGAGATGCCTTGAAATTGTGCGCTGGAATCAAACACCACCCGTATCTGATTCGGCTTTTGTGGGTGATACACTCCGAAGATGGGTAGACACCAGCACTCCTTGCTTACATGGATAGGTGTCGCTTCGTCTGCATGACAATTCTGGAAAAGATTGTCCATAGAAACTGAAAACTGTTCTTTCATCTCTGCATTTCTAGTCAGAGTGCGTCGCAGAGAGTTGAGACGAGACACCGCTTGTTCACGGTTATTTAGAAGCAACTGTCTGTGTCTTGAACGGCAAAGGAGCTACCCAGTTTTTCTTTTCGGCTTGGTGAAACTCTTTTTCCATTATTTTTAAGAACATCTTGTCTTCAAACGACATGGCAAGTTTGTTGTCGTTTTTGGTTGTTTCAAACACTTTTGAGCCAATGCTTTCCTGGTTATGGCAGTTCGTCAGGTTCGACATGGCAGGCTGTGCAGCATACTTATACTCCCTGCCATGACACAATCTTTCTTTCACGTTGATTTGTCTTTCACAAGATGTGATGGACGGTTATTCTCCAGGATGTTCGTCTTAGACACTGACTGAGGTGTGATGGGCTTGATGGAGACACACATCACCTATGATCACCCAACCTAAGTCCAGCCATTGTGCAAAGGGTGCTTCATGTTTGCCGTTAATTTGCTGTCGTACTTTGTGCACACGGATCATATCTCTTCCGAGCAGTATCAAGATCTGGGCATCTGGATCAAGCGTTGGGATGAACTTCGCTATTGATTTTAAATGAGGATGAGCAAGAGCAACCTCTTTTGATGGTATTTCAGATCTGTTGCTCATTATCTCATTACACTCTAAAAGCGGTGGGAGATCAAGACACATCTGTCTGTCCAATGTCTCTATTTGGAAGCCAGTTGGGTGAAGGGTTAAGTGAGCTTTTCCTCTAACTATGCTGTCATCATATCAGTCCATGTGAAGAACTTTAATCATGTTAATCAGTAGCTAGTAGTGTTGTCCCAATAATAGAAATGCAAACTTCGATACTATACTGAGAAAAGTATTGATACTCTATACCAGGGGTCCTCAATTATAAACTTGACCTTCCGAGGTCCGGAAAAATATTGGTCAAGTTGCAAATATGAACCGCTATGTGAATGGCACGTCATCCGTATAGAAACAACATGCGTCGGGTCAATCTCTCGATCTCTAAGAATCTGTCACTACTTCATAAATGTAATCCCTCCTTTTGTGAGGTTTGTAAGACCCAAAATATCTTCATAAATTTGACACAATATTGTTCACCTCACCTTTCTTCATCAAACAATCTGAGAAAGATCATAAATTGTAAATTGTCCCTTCAAACAGAGCAGTCACCACTTCACTCACACACTCATTGACTATTTCAGCGTTAGAGAAAGGTGTCTTGTGTTGTCCCAAGACACATGTGAGACTTTCGTTGCCTGTTTGTGTGTGTGTGTGGAGGGTAATTTGTTAAAATTGGGCGTGCTTGGATTAATAATGACATTTCACGATCACTTTTGACGATCGCGACCGACTCGTTGCAGATTAAACACACTGGTTTTCTGCTTCGCGCGGATGCATATTATTCTGTCCACTCACTCAACTGTTAAACTCAGTTTTCAAAGTCAACTTTTCTTTTCTAATCGACGGCCAGCTTTGAGCTCGCCATATTCTCTAAGGTTAAAAAAATATCTCGATTTACGCAAACGACAGAGCGGCCGTTCGCCTGGCTCTGGCTACCCTGAAGACCTGAGCGACTAAGCGCTGCGGCCGTGTTCTAAAGTAACTGAATGCCGCCAGAGAGCGCAAACAGATGACGTAGTTGTCACGTTGCTATTACAGCGGCTGTGATTGGACAAATGCCGCAGCTAAAACGAGTACAATCATTCAAGATAAATTATATACATTTATAAATATATTTGTTTGCGTTCCTGTATGTGTGTGAATAAACATTGCTGGATCAAAATTGCGTGATCGACTAAAAAAACGCCTTTGGATTATGATCACAAGAATCTGCTTAAATTATTCAGTTGACAGCAGTATTTATATTAACTGATTTAAATTTGGGATTTAATTAAACATCATTGATTAGCGCATAGACATCTACTGTAGTAATAATAATAATAATAATAATAATAATAATAATAATAATGAGTATTTGTAAGGCGCTTTTCACAGTTTTAACTGTCTCAAAGCGCACATGTAAATATGTAAGGGAAATGTTGCTTTTTATTCAATTTGTCGTCTGGATTGTTGGTGTTAACTAAGTGGCTGCAGTTATGACAAGACAAAGACAAAGACCAGCGAGCAAGCACATACGCAACAGCGGCCAGGTAAAAAAACCTCTTTAACGAGGAAAAACCCTGGGGAGAACCCGGCTCACTGGTGCCAGTCTCCTCCGGCATTCTAACACTACACAATCAGTGCGTTGGTTGTCAGCGTTTTATATTTTTCAGTATCGATGCTTATCGAATAATCGATATTTTTGACAACACCACTACTAGCTAGTTTGAAAGCACGAGAGTGCTCTGACCATTTTATGAAATTCGGAAATTTGTAAGCCAACACGTTTGTTTTCACAACGTTTTCAACACTTCTCCATTCCTCACATCCAACTAATGATCTGTGCGTGCATGGGCAGTCGTTCGTTTATAGTTGTATCTATATATATTAAATTTTTCAAATACTTTTTGAAATTTTTTTGTCCTCAACTGTATATGTTTGCAATATATGCAGGGCTAGACAATGCCCTAATGAAGTTCACTGAACCGATAATCAAAATCATAGTTCCCCTGCATTGCCTGGGGTGTTTTGTTCAGAATGAATCCAGCGTGTCTCTTGCGCATCCCGCACTTCTCCCGTTTGTCGGACGTCCCCCCTCGGCCACAGCGCTAGCACCTGATATTCCCCCATTCAAACACTTCGCGACAACGTGTACTAGGTATATTATATATGAATTGTTCGTTCCGCATAGCAATTTTTTGGTTTTACTTGGTGCAATATTTTTTTTTCCGCTTGCATTCGTTAAATTAATGAATGTATGAAATGTTATAGTATTGGTAGCATGATCATTTTTCGTTTTTTAATGGTGCATAAAACAATAAAACACTTACTGTTTTATTGCTTGACATTTGTTGTTCTGTATGTATCTAAAATCTTTAGTACATACTACTTAAAAATCTTTCATTTTTTTTTATGTTGTGCACTTACTTGCCAATATTACTAGACATCTGTTCCTGTGATTTTTGTACTGAGATGTTTGTTAACATTACTTTAATAAAGAATACTACGTGGATAAAAAGTGTTTTAAAAGTCTGAATAAGTGTTAAATAAATACGTAAATGCAGATTTTTACCTATAGCGGTTGGGCTTGGAACTTATCTACTCTATAAACCAGGGTTCACTGTTTTTACTACAGGAACAGAACAATTTTGAATTGTAAATGTACATGTATGTAACTAAATAGATCCTTTCCTAATCTGTATTTTAACACCAGCAACTTTGTTGATTAAAATTTATTAAAATTATATCTGCTTAGAGCGGCTGTAGTGGTGGAAAAAAATCCGCAGAATAGCCGTACCTTTGTATAAGCCGCATGGTTCAAAACATATGAAAAAAGTAGTGGCTTTTAGTCTGGAAAATACGGTAATAGTAATAATTAAGGACATTTACAATCCAAGTGCGAATAATATAATGCGTTAAATATAAAAAGAGCAATGAGCAGCACCACAGCAGTGACCTAATAATAGAGCCATAGTAAATAATGGATAGAATAGAATAGAATAGAATAGAATAGAATGCCTTTATTGTCATTGTATCACTTGGTTACAATGAAATTAGGAATACTACTCCGTTTGGTGCAAAACGAGTAAAAAAGCACACAGAATAAAAATTTAAGATAATGTACATAGGATATGCTAAAATATAAATAGTATAGAAGAAAAAAATATAAATATAAAATGAGAGTAAAAACATAAATAAACATCTTCGTAAACTTTTTCAGTAACAGAGTAAGCAGAAATATCGGGAAGCAATGTTTGCTTATTGCACGGGGGAATAAAGTGGCGGGTGCCAGTGGTGTATTGCACAGGTATAAAGTTTAGTCATTCCTGCCTTTTGACCTTACGCAAAATGCATTTAAAACATTGTGAAATCAGTTAGATGAAACAACGAAAAAAAACAGTAATGTAAAAAGACGTTTTTTTTTTAACTCGACTAGAGTCTGACTCACATCCACTGTTCTAGTGCAGGTAAAAAGCGAACGTGACCGCTGCGCTCTGATGTGCGCGCGCACACACACACACACACACACACACAAGCTGACAGAGAGACAGCTCGTCGGTAATCAGAGTTTGGCAGAATCGTATAAATGCTGGATTATGATCGCGCGGGGATAGAATCGCTTTTTACTTGGTTCAGCTTTCCACCCATTTTTATCATTTTGTTTTCAATGCCACGCGATCTACCCAAAATGCGTTTGCGATCGACCAGTCGATCGTGGTCAACATAATGGGCACCCCTGGTCTAGATTCATTTAAAAAATACAATGTGATAAATGAAAAATTACAAGATGCCCACCTCAAATGTATTTACAATTTATAATTTCATCAATTTATAGTGTTCAAGCCAAGGTGTCAATTTCATCAAACACTTTTTTTTTCATATCAAACCGCCTGTTTTAACATGCAACATTTAACATAAATAACTCTGTCTGTGGTTTGCTGAGGATATTCTGTCTACATTTCAGATCAGCCTGGTCAAAATGCGGTCACATATTACAACTTGTACCAAGGTGCAGGAACAAATGGCCAACTGTCCAAAGTTTATGCCTGTGGTCCCGACCTCACAACCCATTCCCAGGTAAACTTTGTGATATGATCCAAAGCCAGAATATTAATTCTGGTCAGGCCTGTTGAACTATTACAGCTAAAGTGTATCATGGCTGTTGATTATCTTTCATAAGCACAATAGCTTTATTAGTTATATAGCAATTGATTTATTTGTTCAGTAAATTTCTAGATTGTAAATATTTTAAATGCATCTTGTAAGTTGAATTCATGTCATGTCCAGGAACTCTAAAAATGTTCTAATTTGCAGCAATATTCCAAATCGCTCCACATTTGTCTGCCCATATTGTGGCGCTCGCAACTTGGACCAACAGGAATTAGTCAAGCATTGTATGGAAAACCATCGTAATGACACAAACAAAGTGGTAAGCTTCTGATAATTTTATTGTGTTTGAACAAGTTGTGCATTGATTATTTGAAGCAAAAATGTTACTATTTAGGTTACCACTAGGTATTTGCTAGTGGGTTGCCACAGCTTGTTATGTATTTTTAATCATGACTATTTTAATCATGACATTCATAGTGTGTTGAGTAGAGTGTCTTTACAATTTGAAGTAAAGAGGTACCCCGACTTACGAATGTCCTTTCTAACGAAAAACCAGAGTAGTGAAATGCATCGCTGCGAGAATTTCGTCCCAAGTTACGGAAAACAATTCTCTATACGAACGACGCGTCTGGGTCTTACCGCGAGTAGGCACGAATGAGAGTCCAGAAGTGTAAAAAACAGTTGTTTAGTCCTCACGCACATCAAAAAAACAAAAAAAAAAAAACAAAAGCACTCGTTAGTTTCAAATGTATTGCTTCCAAAATATAAGCTCGTAATCTCCTAGAATGTCTTCTGCGCGCCTCTGGCGTTGGTAAAAATAGAGGCAGCTCCGACTCTAGCTCACTTACACAACACAAAACAAATTTTTGAACAGAATTTGACGCAGACGCGCTAATCTCGCTGGGTGTTACACTCTATTTGGTCCGGGGCGGAATATTCTGATGACGTATGTTCCGAACGTCATCAGAACGCCACCGTGTCTGTGCCCGCGGATTTGCGTGACATTCACCATTCTTGTGAGATTGTCCGCTATATCATTATATACTGTATCTTTATAAACAATTGCCAAATGGCAAGTTAAACAACCACTTTATAACATGTTTTTATTACATTTATTAACAATAGTGTATCATTTGTAAAAAAAAAATGTCTGAATTAATGAACTCATGGCACAGAATTCCTGCCTAACGAAACGGCTGTCGGCATATATCCATTTCGTAAGTCGAGGTACCACTGTATCTTTTCAGAAGTTTCATGTTTGCTTGAAAAAACATTATTTGCTCTCAGTAAACATATTTCCTCTTTCCCACTAGCTAATTTGACGTTAATTTTACAATGTAAATGTATTTGAACAGCATGATGTTTCATATTGTTAAGAAGTTGTTGGCATCAAACTGGCATTAGAGTTGTTGGCATTAAACTGTAGAAGAGCTGCGACTAACGATTTATTATAAGCGATTCAGTTTTTTGTATTTTTATCAATTAATCTATTAGAAAAATTAAATACTCTTTTAGACAGTCAAACACAAGTACAAATTACGTTTATTACAAATATTTAACAACATTCAGAAGAATAAGAAACATGTTTTCATTACTAAAATGTTTTTTCTTGCTAGTTGTCATGAGCTAACGATGTTTGATCAAGATTAATATCTCTCTGCTCCTGTTTAGCGCTTAATTATTGTATTTATTTAAGTGAATTTATTTTACCATAACTTTGCATATTTTATAAAAATTATGCGTTAAATTCTTTCCTGTGAAGTGTTTTAATGTATTATTATTTGTTTAATGTTTCAATCAAGCATTTCTTTGCACAAATAAACACCAGCCTGTTCTGTAAGACTATTTTAACGTTGCAGTGGACGCTCTTTATTTTGGGGAACCTGAAATATTTCAGTAATATATAATGTATATAATGTATATAAAATATATAATGAAATATACTGTAAATTACAAAGGAAATACATATACTTATTGTTTTTGGTAAGACGGGTAGTTTTTGACCTATGAATGAAGCTTCCCAGAGATTGAGCCCCGAGGTTGAACAAAAGTTTGGCCCAGCAAAATCTTGAACAAGCTCAATCTTGCAGAAAGACAAGACAAAATAAACGGATATATTTATAGACATAGATATAAATAGTTATATATTTTAAATACTGGTATATCTATTTATTTTATTTTTTTATACATTTATAATATGTAAATATTAGAATCTATTATAAATATATGCATACACATGTGTGAATAATTTGTGTTAATAATATGTAAATACATTTATTTATACATTTGTTTTGTAATCGGCAACCTACTCTCGGCAAAAAACAAAAAGAAGAAATAAGAGTGTCGACTTTGCTGATTCACTAAAAACATTATTAAATAATGGATTAAGACAATAATACCATTTCCCGAGTAACACCAAATTTAAAAAGTTATTAATTAATCATTGATCACCGATGATTATTTTTACATGTATTTAATATGTATAAATCAAGTACATTTTTTTTACTTGGCTACTTGACTTCTTTACTAACAACTTGTTAGATTTAGGTGAATATTAAAGTAAATCAAAAGTAAAAGTAATGTTTGATTAAATCTTGTGCAATAGTAAATGCCTTTGAGATGTACTGCCTCTGGTTGGAGTGTTTTTGTTATGTATAGTGACAGAATGCATACGTTGTTGTAGGTGTGTCCAGTTTGTTCAGCTATGCCCTGGGGAGATCCCAGCTATAAGAGCTCCAACTTTCTGCAACATCTTCTCCACCGGCACAAGTTTTCCTATGACACATTTGTGGTGAGGAAACTGAGATCTTATTTTATTTTTGTTTTCACTGTGAAACAGCAATGAAGTGTTGGTGGCCGGTACATGCATGTTTAAGTGTATCATGTGCACATATAAATGTATTTATACATATTTATTTTAAAACATTTAAATAACTAATGTTATCCGCCTATAAATATTAAACTGCTTATCTTAACTACGTGTCTGAAGGTGAGATATATACTGGATAGGTGGCCGGCCAGTTGCAGTCAATAAAAATGTTATCAATAAAAATCATCAAACAACCTTTTGCAGTCTCGTTTATTCCAGAAAACTTTTTTCTTGAATTACAAGTTTTTGAAACTTCATCTGAATCCCGTTAATCACTTGGGTTTTGAAGTGTTTTGTTAGCGAAAATGTCAATTGAAAATGATTTCAACTTTTGGTCTCTTGGCTTTTCCTCAGACTGACTCATCCTCCCATGATTTTTGTCTGTACAGGACTACAGTATTGACGAGGAAGCGGCACTGCAGGCAGCACTGACCCTCTCACTGTCCGAAAACTAGTCATACATCATATCCTGTTCACGAGGACCTTCCCACGTGCTTGTTTGAGCTAGATGTACTCGTTTCTTCTTCCACTCTACCTCTCCTAGTGTTTTTCTGAGCTACTACCTAGCTCTATCCTGAAGTAGTTAATTAGCTTCTTTGAAAGTTTGACATAACACAGGTAAGACAGACAAGGTTTCTTCCTCTGTTTTTTTAAGGGACTTTCGGTTGTTCACCATATAATTATAAAAGATATGCAAAAAGACAAGAAAAGTAAAAAGAAAAAAAATTATATTCTTGTCTTTCTTCCTTATATTGGACGGACTTTGGTGAAGTGAGTGTGATGATTGATCAGAATTAGTCTTTAGGCAATATAAAATTTAAACAAATAGAATGAAAGTTTGACCATCACTTGTTCCTTTATTGCTGGAATGCTGAAACAGTATTAATGCTTTAATTGCAAGTTTTTTAATCGTCTCTTTTGTGGTGTGTTTTGTTTTGTAGTACAGTTTTTATAGTACTCTTATCCTGCTACAGTGATATTTTGTATGAAGCGTTAGATTAAATTAGAATTTATATTTTTGGAAAATGTCTTAAATTTAAATGGTGCACTTAAGACAACAAGAGTATTGGTTGTGATGTTTTTAATTTTATCGTTACTTACTCCATTAGTACAACAGACTAGGGCAACTTTCACACCCTCCAAGACGTTTCTATTTAGATGTTTTTTTGTTTTGCTGATGTCCTGGATCTAGTTTGAATAGTTGGCTTGATCTGTGGACTCATAGATTTGAATAAATTACTTTATTTATCCCACTGAAGGGAAATTTATACTTGCGATAGAATTTGGGAACTTTTTTTTGGTGAACTGCTTTTGTCATCTCTTGATGACAAATGATTATTTTCATTCTATGTAAAGAAACAATAATAAGACACATATAAACTCTTGTTGAATCTATTTGTCCAGTTCTAAAATAAATACCTTATGTCATTTTACACTGCCCGTTGCCAAGCACTTTCACTGAGATTAAATACTGTACTTGATATTGATTGTTCTGGACTTTCTGCACTAGCTGAGACTAGTGTAAGTCAAATCTTTGAATCCTTTTTTATTTATTTATTTTTTTCATTTTTGATTCTTGTGACATAAGATCAAAACATTTTGCACTGAAATTACTCTTACGAATAGTTTATCATTTCCATTGGTGCCAACTTTTTTGTTTTATTACATATTGATTTCTATAAAGCTGATTTTGTGATTCTTCAGACATCTTTTTGGTTTCAAAATAAAGTTACATTACTTAAAGTTTTCATTCTTCTATTGATCCTTTTCTTTAATCCATTATTACAAATAGTCGAATACAGAATGAAAAGTAAAACTCTAACCCTTTTCTGTCATTGGGGAAACATACAATCTTGCATCCTACTAGTTGATTTGGTTTGTATTGAGGGTTTCACATAAGTTACTGGATGTAAGTCTTGAGATTGGGAGATTGTGTTCAAAAAATTATGCCAGTAAAATTACATTTTAGGATTCTGCTGGAGTCAGTGGGTATGCTCCACAAGTGGGCTGTGAATTAGAAGAGAAGGAGAGATTCTGGAGTGAGTTTGATGAGGTCATAGATAGTATTCCCAGAGGGGAGAGACTGGTTGTTGGAGCAGACTTCAATGGTCATGTTGGTGAGGGGAACAGAGGTGATGAGGATGTGATAGGCAGGTTTGGTGTGAAGGAAAGGAACCTAGAAAGACAGATGGTGGTAGACTTTGATAAGAGGATGGAAATGGCTATAGTCAACACTTACATCCAGAAGAGAGAGGAACACAGAGTGACATACAAGAGTGGAGGTAAGAGTACACAGGTGGACTACATCCAATGTAGACGAGGCCATTTGAGAGAGGTTAGTGACTGCAAAGTGGTGGTAGGAGAGAGTGTAGCCAGGCAGCACCGCATGGTGGTGTGTAAGATGGCGCTAGTGGTCAGGAGGAAGAAGAATAGAGGGAAGACAGAACAGAAGACCAAGTAGTGGAAGTTGAAGGATGAAGGAGCTTGCGAGGAGTTCAGGCAGAGATTGAGACAGGCACTGGGAGATCAGGAAGAGCTGCCTGATGACTGGGAAACTATAGCAGAGGTTATCAGGGAAACAGGTAGATCCTTCCCATCCCTTTCTGGGTGGGAAGGATCTACCCAGTGGGAAGGTGCTGGGTGTTTCATCTGGTAGGAGGATTGAAGATAAGGACACTTGGTGGTGGAATAAGGAAGTACAGGACTGCATCCAGAGGAAGAGGTTGGCAATAAAGAAGTGGGATCTAGAAAGGACTGAGGAAAGTAGACAGGAGTACAAGGTAGTGAAGGGCAGAGTGAAGAGGCCAAACATAAAGCATATGATGAGCTGTATGACAGGTTAGACACAAAGGAAGGAGAGAAGGACTTGTCCAGGCTAGCCAGACAGAGAGATAGGGATGGGAAGGATGTACAGCAGTTAAGAGTTATAAAAGACAGAAATGGAAATGTACTAACAACCTAGGAGAGTGTGCAGAGAAGATGGAAGGAGTATTTTGAGGAGCTGATGAATGAGGAAAATGACAGGAAAAACAGGGAGGAGAATGTGGATGTTGGTGAGCAGGAAATAGCAGACATTAGTAGGGATGAGGTGAGATAGGCTCTGAATAGGATGAAGAGCGGAAAGACTGTCAGTCCTGATGATGTACCTGTAGAGTTAAACTTAACCAGTTTGTTTAACAGGATTCTAGAGAGCGAGAAGATGCCTGAGGAGTGGAGGAAAAGCGTTCTGGTGCCGATTTTCAAGAACAAGGGTGATACGCAGAACTGCAGCAACTACAGGGGAATAAAGCCGATGAGCCACTGATGCCATTTTTGCTTTGAGAATGGAAAAGTTGATGGAAAAGTACAGAGAGGGTCAGAAGGAGCTGCATTGTGTCTTTGTGGATTTAGAAAAGGCATACAACAGGGTGCCAAGGGAGGAGCTGTGGTACTGTGTGAGGTTGTCAGGAGTGGCAGAGAAGTACGTCAGAGTAGTCCAGGACATGTACGAGAGGAGTAAGACGGTGGTGAGATGTGCTGTTGGCCAGACAAAGGAGTTCAGGGTGGAGGTGGGACTCCACCAAGGATCAGCTTTGAGTCCCTTTTTGTTTGCTTTGCTGATGGACAGGTTGACAGATGAGGTCAGACAGAAATCTCCCTGGACAATGATGTTTGCAGATGACATTGTAATTTGCAGCGAGAGTAGAGAGCAGGTGGAGGAAGAGCTAGAGAGGTGGAGGTTTGCTCTGGAAAGAAGAGGCATGAAAGTCAGTCGTAGTAAGACAGAATACATGTGTACAAATGAGAGGGGGCAGGGTGGAGGAGTGAAGTTACGGTGGGTGGAGGTGAATCAGGTGCAGGAGTTTAAGTACTTGGGATCAACATTGCAGTGTGATGGAGAGTGTGGAAAAGAGGTGAAGAGGCGAGTGCAGGCAGGGTGGAGCGGGTGGAGGAAAGTGTCAGGAGTGTTGTTTGACAGAAGAGTGTCAGCCAGACTCAAAGGAAAGGTGCACAAGACAGTGGTGAGACAAGCTCTGCTCTATGGACTAGAGATGGTGGCAGTGAGAAAGAGACAGGAGGCAGAGATGGAGGCAGCAGAGATGAAGATGTTGAGGTTCTCCTTAGGAGTGAAGAGGTTGGACAGAATAAGGAACAAGCACATTAGAGGAACAGCCCACGTTACTTGTGTTAGCAACAAAGTCAGAGAGGCCAGACTGAGATGGTTTGGACATGTGCAGAGGAGGGATAGTGACGCATTATACTTTGAAATAGTTACATTTCTAAGAAAGATAAGTTTATTTTATTTAGGTTTCTTTATGAAACGCTGTTCACAGCTTTGTACAGTCGTGGACTGTAATATTGACAATATTGTTACTACATGACTTACCACGAGTCAGCATTAGCCGTTCGCTACTTGGGAGAACGCCGACTTGTTTGCATTTCCTTTTTTTTTTTTCAGGGTTTTTTCAGGGTCAGCACTTTTTAAAATTATAATGCAACCATACCAATAACAAATCAAACCTTAAACATAAATAACAATAACTTAAATATATATTAAAACCTAAATAAACATGGTAACTGTTTTTTAGGTTTCCTTTACCACTAAGAATGTCTGAATAGTTTTACTATTTCTATAGGATTATAGAGCATCTGAAAAGGTGTTCTATCCCCCCCCCCGTAGTTCTGTTCTATATATTTAAGTTGGGAAAAAGTAAAGTGTTTATTGATATTTTATGCGTTTATTTTATGCATATTTTCTGCGCATAGAGACAGTTAAAACTGTGAAAAGCGCCCTACAAATACTCATATTATTTTAAGGGTTTCTTATTTCAGAAGGGAGTGCGTGTCTGGTGTCCTATAGTGTCCCATATCATATCTTATCTATTTTTGAGTTTCTACTCATTTCTGTTTTTTAACTTTTCTCTCATTTCTTTCCCCCGTCTTATAATGCGTGTGTAAGCACAATCTCACAGCTGAACTGGGGGGATCGACTTATAAGCGCGTAAATATGACATTTTGGACCACACATGCAGAAAAGCATGATGAAACATTAAGAATACAGTACAGAACATGAGTAAACATGATAAAACATGTAGCGATTTCTTCAATGAAAAATGTGACCTACGCAGTTTTCTAGCTTTTAGAGGTTTTGTCAATTAAGTGTTTATGGGAAAAAAACTGGAAGTGCAACTGTAAAACTGGAAAGCTGACTTTCATAAGAAAAAAGGGGGATTTGTTTTTTTTTTTTTTTTTTTTAAATTACTGACTAACTATTTCTGACTTGTGCAACGACTAAAGAAATGGTGTTGGCCTCCACTTACGTACTGCCAAACGCAAGTTACTTTCTAAAAACATTGTATGTTCATTGGTTTTTTTAAGGGTGCTTTCACACCTAGCTGTGTGAAAACCCTCAAACCCTTTCAAACGCACTCGGAGTGATTCGGGGTGTATATGTGAACACACCAAGTGATCTCAGACCCCCCTAAACGGTCCCGAATCCGATCCGTGCCTGGTCCACCTCCGGAGGTGGTCTGAGAGCGGTTAGTTTGTGGTTCGATAACTTTGTGATATGTGAAAGCGAAGAGATCTCAGTCCACTTCGCTGCGCGCGCCGCACCCGGAGGTTTCGGTACTCGCAAATCCGTTACGTCAAGGAAGAAAACTATGGAATCAGATTAGTGCCAGAAAACCAAACGAAAACGAACGGAAAAAAAAATAAAACAAACGCTTAAACGGTTCGCTTAAAACGAGCTATATAGTTATAAGTACTTTCACATATAGCTCGTTTTAAGCTAACCGAACCCAGATCGTTTAAAGTGAGCCAGAAAGAGAACCAGCGGAAAGTGATCCCAGTCCGTTTGCTGTTCACAACCTAGTGGACTCAGAAGAGAACCCATTTCTGTTTTCGGTCCTCTTCAGCAGCGAAGAGAGCCCAGACCCTTTCTTGTTCACACATAAATCTGTTCATTCCGCGATCTCTGTCCTGCGATACTTTGTGATGACTGTGAGCAAGTCTCCCGAGCCGGCGCGCGTGCTGGTGCAGCCGGCGCGCGTGCTGGTGCAGCTGGCGCGCGTGCATGCACTCTCTCTGCGCTGTGCGCGGGAGCGCACGTAAAGTGAATTCACCTGCCGCCAATCACAAAGACTATTTAAGGACTTGCAAGCCGCTTAATCGAGGCAAAGCTCTGCCTACGCCTGCCGTTGCCACGTTCCTTGCCCTGTCTTCTGTGTTGTCTAGTTGCTTCCGTGTTATTTGTGGACCGAGATCTCTTCGCTTTCACATAACACAAAGTAATCGAACCACAAACGGTCCCGCAAACGAACCGCTCTCAGACCACCTCCGGAGGTGGACCAGGCACGGATCGCATTCGGGAGCGTTTAGGGGGTCTGAGATCACTTGGTGTGTTCACATATTCGTCCCGAACCGCTCCGAGTGCGTTTGAAAGGGTTAAACGAGCTAGGTGTGAAAGCACCCTAAGACTTTTTCTGATGTCAATATTGTCTGGTGTTTGTAAGGCAAAATATGGGAGTTTTATGGAGTGAAATACAAATGTTTTCGAAAGTAAAGTAGTAAATGACTACAGAATTCCTCTAAACCCTGTTGTGTTTTTTTATGTATCAATATTTTATTCTAAAAATGTTAATGTGCAGAGTTGTAGCTGACGTTTTTTTTGTTAGCTTTTTATTATAAGAAAGTGAACTTGATATTGTACACAGCTCTCTGTTCTGGATTGTTTCAATTGTTCTCCCTTTTTCTATTGTAACATCAAGGGAAACTGTAAATCTTGTTACACATTACAGCTCTCCACTCATACAACACCCATACATGCCACTTAGAAGCGTCTTGAGAAATACTTCTGGAAATTGTTGTTTCTTTGCAGAATTCTGCATTTTTTTGTGGCCTCAGATGCCAGTCTGGATTTTACCACCATCACCTAGACTTCAAGACAAAGGTTTGTTTGGCTTTATATCACAATGAGAACAGTAATAACAGCTTACAACGTTTTTGAAACTGTAATACGGTTTAATAAGATACTGTACTTACACAGTGTGTTTGTAGCAGTTTACCCTTAATAAAACCCCCAATGCTCACAGTGTTTTTGTTACATAAATTGTTTGGAATCAAACACGTCTTGCTGAAAAATACAAATCAGGAGTGTGCCAGTGCCTTTTGATGTTCACTGGCCCGACTATCAAAAACAGGTCAGGTCGACCTCGTCGATGTATTGTGTATTGATCCCAATAATCGCAAAAAATAGTTTGCTTGAACAACATGAATAACGTTTAACTTGTTTAAGATTAAGGTTTTAGTATGAAGTGCAGCAAAACTGAGCAAAAACATTTGATTCTCTGCCTTTTTTTTTTCACATTCCCTTTTGCTTTTACTCAATTCTTTGTTTGACTGGGTGATGGTTTAAGAAACATGTAGCTGAAGAACATAGAGTAAGAACATAGCTCAGGGGCACCCATTGGAAATAATTTTGTGTCTTGGGCTCTATACCGCACCCTTTTTTTATTTTCATAGTTCATACTGTCAATTAGATGCTTCTATCCAAAACAATTTACAATTACAACCTGGCCAGAGGGGGCGATCTCTGCTCTTCAAGACTGTTTTGAATGCACGGACTGGAATATGTTTAGGGAAGCTGCAACAAACTGGCGACTGTTGACTTGGAGGAGTATACAACGTCTGTGTCTGGCTACATCAGCAAATGCATAGATGATGTGACTGTCTCCAAGACCATTACCACCCGACCCAACCAGAAGCCATGGATGACTGTGGAAGTTTGTGCGATGCTGAAGATGAGAGACTCTGCCTTCAAAGCTGGTGACAGAGTGGTCCTAAGAACATCCAGAGCCAAGCTGGCTAGAGCCATCAGACAGGCAAAGCGCGAGCACGCCAAGAGAATCCACGGCCACTTCCAGACCAGCAAAGACACTCGGCGCTTGTGGCAGGGAATCCAGTCCATCACAAACTACAGGACAACACCACCAGCCTGTGACAGTGATGCCTCCCTGCCGGATGCGCTCAACAGCTTCTATGCATGGTTTGAAGCACAGAACGACGGAACTGCGAGGAAGTCCATCCCACCTTCTACGGACCAGGTGTTCTGTTTCTCCACAGCCGACGTGAGGAAAACCCTAAGCGGAGTCGATCCACGAAAAGCTGCCGGTCCAGACAACATCCCGGGAAGAGTGCTCAGGGAATGCGCTGAACAACTGTCGGATGTCTTCACTGACATCTTCAACATTTCCCTGGCAAATGCAGTTGTACCGACATGTTTCAAGACCACCACCATCGTTCCCGTGCCAAAGAAGACTTCTGTGTCCTGCCTCAACAACTACCGTCCCGTCGCACTCACTCCCATCATCATGAAGTGCTTCGAGAGACTCGTCATGAGGCAGATTAAGAACCTGCTGCCACCATCTCTGGACCCCATGCAGTTTGCGTATCGTCCAAACCGCTCCACGGACGACGCCATCACCACCACCCTCCATCTCGCCCTCACCCACCTGGACAACAAGGACTCATACGTTCGAATGCTGTTCATAGACTTCAGTTCAGCATTCAACACAATCATCCCTCATCAGGTGATCGAGAAGCTGAGCCTGCTGGGTCTCAACACCTCTCTCTGCAACTGGATCCTGGACTTCCTGACGGGAAGACACAGGGCTGTGTACTCAGTCCACTGCTGTTCACTCTGCTGACTCACGACTGTGCAGCGATGCACAGTTCAAATCACATCAAGTTCGCTGATGACACGGCTGTGGTGGGTCTAATCAGCAAGAACGACGAGTCGGCGTACAGAGAGGAGGTGGAACATCTGACTTCTTGGTGTATAGCCAACAACCTGTCTCTCAGCGTTGCAAAGACAAAAGAGATGGTTGTTGATTTCAGGAGATCACAGAGGGACCGCTCGCCGCTGGAGATTGACGGAGCCCAAGTGGAGATCGTCAAGAGCACCAAATTTCTTGGTGTTCATCTGGCAGAGAACCTCGGCTGGTCACTCAACACCAGCTCCATCACCAGGAAAGCCCAGCAGCGCCTTTACTTCCTGAGGAAGCTGAGGAGATCACGCCTCCCACCACCCA